>JAMFLL010000540.1:0-33028 GCA_027475725.1 Pythium rhizo-oryzae
GGTCGTGCCGCTGCAGAGCTGGGAGGAGGCGAGCGCGTCCATGAGCGCGATGGCCAAGTCGTTCTACGCCGAGAGCAAGGTCGTCTCGAACGCGCGCGTTAAGGAAGAGCTCGGCGTCGTGCTCCAGTACCCGACGTACCGCGAAGGCCTGCTCGCGCAGCTGCTGGAGGAGGACGGACTGCTCGAGTTTGACGGCAGCGCGGACGTTCCGACCGCGACGACCGCCGAGCCGCTCATCGTGCTCGCCAACATCGGCTCGCTCAAGCCCGAGCCGTACCTCGACTTGCGCCAGATCGGCTTCCGTCTGAGCCGTGCGCTGCGCGCGCCCGTGGTGCCCTGCAGCTTCCGCTTTTCGAACCGCATCGACGCCGCGCGGCTCCACAACTTACCGGCCAAGACGTCTGAGGCCGTCGTGACCGAGTACCTCCAGCGGGAGCTCGCGCGCCGCCTCGCGCCATCTTCCATGCTCCAAATCGTCGTGCTCCCGCTGTTCTTTGGCAACAGCGCGACGCTGACCGAGTTCCTGCCGTCCGTGCTGCGCAAATCCGTCGACAAGGTGCAGCCGGCGCTCACGGACGCCTCGCTCCGCGTCTCGACGTACGTCGCGAAGTGCCTCGTCAACCTTGAGAGTGCGCGTGAGGATGACCGCGTCGCGCGCGTCATCGAGGAGCGCGTGCGTGCCGTACTGCCGTCTGGAGACGACGGTGACGCTACGGCAAAGCCGAACGTGAGCGTGCTGCTGCTGGAGCACGGAACGCCCAACCGCGAGGTCCATGACGCAACCGAGCACGTGGCCACGCAGCTGCGCGCGCTGATCTCTCACGATGACGCGCAGCTCGTCGCGCACGCGTGCATGGAGCGCCGCGAGGGCCCCGAGTACGACTTCAACGATCCTCTCCTGGAAAAGGCTGTGGATCACTACGGCATCGCGTCGGGCGTCGTCGTGGTCGCGCTGCTCTTCTTCTCGCAGGGCCGCCACGCCGGCGAGAAGGGCGACATTGAGGAGATCGTGGACGGCCTCAAGGCCGCGCACCCGCACTTGGACTTCCGCGTCACCGAGCCGCTGGGCACGCACGCGCTGCTCTCCGAGATCCTCGCGGACCGCTACCGCGCCGCGCTCCGAAATGCGCCAACGTACGTGCTTCCGTAAGTAAGAGGACAACAAAATGAATCATTCCCGGGGCTTTTTGAGTCGTAGCGCGATGCGGTTGACCTCCATCTTGAGCGCCTCGGGTAGATCTCCGTGGTGACGCGTGGCGACGTCCACGGCCTTGACCAGCAGCATGCTGTCCGACTCGGCGCGCACCAACTGGTTCTGCAGCGCCGCAACGTCCGCGCCCTCGAGCAGTCGCACACCTATCGAGCAGCGTCTCTCCGCGGGCTGCTCGCCACCGTCGCTCTCGTCGCTGTGTGGCGTAGTCATCTTGGCCTTGGTCGTGGTCCTGGGTTTCGTGGGCGCGGGTGCCGCGGCCGAGCGCAGCGCCTGCTGCCACTCGCGCGCCTCCACCTGCTTCCGGTACGCGGCGTGCTCCTCCACCGCGCGCGCCAGCTCGCGCGTCGTGTCACTCAAAAGCCGATCCTTTTCCTGTGCGAGCTCCTTGATCTTGGCCGTCTTCTTCTTGTACGTGAGCAGGTGCTTGACGAGGCGCTCGTGGGTCTCGCTCTGGCGTGCAGCCGTGTCGCGTTGCTCGGCCACCGCTTGCTGCTCACGCTCGAAGCGCGCCAGCGCGTCCAGCAGACGCTGCTTCTCGTCCAGCAGCACGTCCTGCTCGGCCAGCAGCTGCTCCAGGTGCCGCTGCGTCTTCTGGGCCTCCTTCTCGACCTGCACAAAGTACTTGCGCCAATGCTTGGTTTGCTGCACTCACACACACAACACACAAGAGATGTGAGCAGACCATGTGATTCTGGAATGAGCCTGATCGACACCGCACCTTGAAGAGCTTGGCAAAGCTTGCGGGTGCGCGCGCACGCTGGCGATCCCGCGCGTGGCGCACCATCTCGTACACGACCTGCTCAACTGTGGGAGGGGCACAGACGAGTATTAAGTGAGACCGTGGGGTCTGAGGGAAGGAGGAGAGACCACTTACCAAAGAAGGCACATGCATGGCCAAGCAGCCGCAGGTGCGTCTCCGTGGCGCGGCGGCTCGGCTGCTGTTGCTGCTGCGTGGCGGCGTCGTCGCGTCGGAACGCGATCTGAAGCACACCGTAGGCGGCGCCGTCCGCACCGACGATCGCGGTGGAGAAGAGGTCAACGACCGCAGCGCCCCCGTCAGCCGCCGAACCAACACCAGCGATCGCAAGCTGGTCCACGAGTGGGTGGAAACGCGCGTCCGCAGCCGCGTTTTCTACCAGCAGCGTCGAGAGTCCCGAGAGCGCGCAGCCTGCGAGCCCGAGCGCCGCGGGTGCCTGCACGGTCTGAGGCGCGTCGCGGCGCTGCGTCCAGAGCTCGTTGGCTGTCGGGTCCAGGAGATACAGCACGCCTAGAGTCACGAAGAGCGTCAATTGAGCAAGAAGAGCCACAAAGGGAAAAAATGTGCGTGCGTGTACCTGCGGCGCTGCCGAGCGAGAGCTGAGCGACCGACGATGCGACGGCATCAAACAGTTCTGGGGACGACTGGGCGGCCGAAAGTCGCCGGAAAAGCGCCTGGAGGCTCTGCGCGAGCCGCGGCACGTCGGGCGCCGTGTCGCGCGCCCTGTTGACCGTTGCCACGCGCTCGGCTTCGAGCTGTTCCACGCGCTGCTGTAGAAGAGCGTGGCTGCCGTGTGCCACCGCCGCGCGCCACGTCACCATTGCACCTCGCAGCGCAAGGCAGCGAGCGTGGTATGCACGCCAGCTCCACTTGGCGAGCAGCGCACGCGCGCGCTGCTGTTGCTGCTTCGTCGCTTGCTGCGCCTCGCCGGCGTTTGTGAGCTGTGCGCATCGCTGTGATACACGCGCGGCGTGAGTCTGGAGCTGCCACACACGGAACGCGGTCGCGGTCTGGTTCTCCAGCGCTGTGCGCACCTGCGCCGTGTGCGTCGCATCGATCCAGCGCACGAGGAATCGCCGGCGCCGCGCCGTGCACTCGCGCACGAGCCGCGTCCACGCCGTGAACGCCCCCCGGCACAACTGCGCGTCGTTCCGGAGCCTCCGTGTCGCAATCCGCTCTAGCACAGCCGCGCGGCGGCGCCACCGCTGGAAGCAACGCGCGCGCTGCCTGCTGAGCACCCAGCGCTCGCACCGTCTCAGCGCCGCGAACTGCTGGCTACGGCGTGCGGCGAGACGCCGCCACCGCTCGAAGGCCGCGCTCGCGAGCAGCGTCGAGCGTGGCACGCACTGCGCGCGGGCCAGCAGCATCTGGAGCGCGAGCTGGCGCTGTGCGTCGCGTTCCTGCGTGGCGCTCGCCGCCGCAGCGTCACGCAGCTCGGCATGCGCGTGCTGCAGCGCGCCCAGCGACTGCTCGAGTCGCTCCGCGTGCTCGCGGGTCGCTGCGAGTTGCTGCGCGAGAGTTTGCCGCTCGAGCGCGAGCTGGTCACGCCCGCTTTCCAGTGTAGCAACACGCATACGTGTGTCCTGCGCGCGCCAGCGGTGGAGCGCCGTGCGCAGGCGCTGTCGGTGGGCCAGACGCGCCAGTGCGGCCAGTGCACGGACAGAGGAGGCCTCCCACGTGAGTGCCGCGCGCCACGCCGTCCACAGCGCGCGCAGACAACGCTGCCGCATGCGCTGCGCCATCTTCTCCGCGGCGGCCATACGCGCGTGGCGCGCCACACCGAGCGCGCGCCACGCGGCAAAGTACTTGGCCTGCGCGTACGCGTGCTTGTCCATCAGGAACGCGGCCACGCGGCGCTGCCGCTCGGTCTGGGCCGCGAGCAGCGCGTTCTTGGCGCGCGTCTCGAGCTTCCACGTGGCGAACGCGCTGCGCCGCGACAGCGTGAGCGTGAGCTTGTCCAGCGCGAGGAACATGCAGCGCGCGGCCGCGTGGCGGTGCGCGAACACTCGCCACGTCCGCAGCACCAAGCTCGTGGTCTCGCGAGCGCGTCGCCCATAGAGTCGCCGGATCACTCGCCGCATACTTCGCTGTCGCTGGACCAGCGCTCGCCACGCCGAGAGCACGGCACGAAGCCGCCGGTGGCGCTTGCCAGCGGCCATGGCGCTGGCCGCGCGCTGTCGCTCGCGTCGTGCGTCCACTTCGTTCGCCCACGCGCGCAGCACGCGCTGCTGGAGCTGCCTGTCGCTCGTCTGGGCCATGAGGTTGAGCCGCGCGCGGCATGCCTGGCGCGCTCGGCACCACACGCGCCACGTGTGCCAGCACCTGGCGAGCACGACCGAGCCCGCGAGCCGCGCGGCCATCTCGCCGGCGTCGCCGCGCGCGCGCTCGAGCGCCTCGACGTGCTCGCGCAGTCGCTCGCGGTGCTCCTCCAGTGCCGCGACCGTCGCCTGGCTCGCCGCGAGCGCCCGCTCGTGGTTGTGGCAGGCCGCCTGAAGCTCCGCAATGGCAGCGAGCCGTCTCTCTACCGTGAGCTGCTTCCACTCGCGCCACGACGCCGCCACGGCGTTCCGCGTCTGCCGCGTCTGCCACCCAACGAGCCATGCGCGCTGAGCCCTCCGCTGCTCGTGGTGGCGCTGCCACGCCCCCAGCGCGATGCCATACAGCCGCAGGTCGTGGAGCCGCTGTAGCCGCGCCAGTCCAGCGCGCGCGCGCTTTTGGTGCGTGACGCCCTCCCGCCAGGCCGCGAAGACCTGCTCGAGCGACCGCGCGGCCCAACGCGCGCACACGCGGGCGCGGATCGCGTCCACGGCGCCCTGGCGGCGGCACAACGCGAGCTCGAGCGTGAGCTGCGCCGCACGCTCGCGCCACGTCGCGAAGCACTCGGCCAGGTGCGCGTGGACCGAGCTGAGCCAGATCTGCTCGAGCGTCTTGCGCAGTAGCCGCGTCTTGCGCGCGTCCGCCCGCCACGCGGCCAGCACGCTCTGGCAGAGCCGCGCACGCGAACGGCGTTCGAACGTCTGCGTGGCGTGGCGCACGCGTCTCGCGTGGCTCGCGAACGCGCACCACGCACCCAGGCAGCCGTGAGCCACGTGTGAGCGCCACACGCGCTGCACGTGCGCAGCCGCCGCGAGTAAGCGGTGGCGCCTCTGCGCCAGAGCGTGCCAGCGCGCGAGCACGCGCCGCAGCGTCTGCGTCTGTTGCCGTTCCTTCGCCTGCGCCACAAGCTGCTCGCGCTGCCTGGATCGCTGCCACGCGTGCTGCCATGCGCGCAGGCACGCGAGTCGCGTGCGCTGCTGCCGCAGCGAGAGGCTCACGTGGCGCAACGCCGTCTTGTACTGCGCGCTGGCATCTCGCGCCGCCTCGAGCGCGGCCCGCGTGGTCTCCAGCTCTTCGTAAAGCTGCTGCGCGCGCTCCGCACCACTCGCCCGGGCAGCCGCCTCGGCGCGACGCAGCTCGAGCAGCTCGGCCTCGAGCTCCGCGACGTGCGCGTCGCGGGCACGTTCCAGCGCCAGCCGCTCGTCGTCCTTTGCGCGCACCAGCGCGTGCGTGCGCCACCGCGCGAACGCGACCTGGAGCTCCCCGCTGCTCTTCTTGGCCACGAGGCGCCGCAGCGCGTCGCGCACGCCGCGTCTTCGCGCCACGAACTCGCGCCACGCGTCGAGGCAGCGGCCCTGCGTGCCGCGCGACCACTTGAGCGCGCACGCGCGTGTGAGCTGGCGGAACCGCTTGCCACTGCGCGTCGAGCGCTGCCACGCCAGGAACGCCGCGCGCAGCACCTGCAGCTCGCGCTTGGACTGCTCCAGGCGCTCGCGCCACGCGCGCTCCATCTCCTGGCGGCGGTGCTGCTCGGCCTGCTTGCCCAGCGCCGCGGCCGCGCGCTTCCACGCGGCAAAGCCTCCAGAGAGCTGCACACGTCCCACGAGCGCGCACAACACGCCGAGCCGATGGCGCTGCCGCGCGCGCTCGGCGCGGAAGAGCTGCCACGTCTTGAAGCTGCGCGCCACGTGCTGGTTGGCCACGTAGCCCACGACGCGCGTGAGCGTCGCGACGCGCTCGCGGCGTGCGGTCGCGAACGCGCGCCACGCCCCAAAGCACCGGTAGACGCCCAGCAGCCGCATGCGCTGCATCGCGCGGCCCGCAATTAGCCGGAAGCGGCGCTGTGCGTGTGCGACGCCGTGCCAGTGCGCGATGCTCTTGTGGAGTGCCCTCGCGGTGCGCGCGCGCGCCATTAACGCAGCCTTGTCGCGCCACACTCGTCGCTCGACCGCGGTCCGGCGCCAGGCGCGCACACAGTCGCGTAGATTGAGGCGCTGCGTGCGCCGTGCCAGCAGCTCGGCGACGCGCTCGTACATGAGCGTGCGGTCTCTGTGTAGGGACTCCACGCGGTCATCGTGTGCCGCACTCAGACGCTGGGTCTCCGCCGTGAGCTGGTCGCGCTCGGCCTTGACGGTCTCCACCGCCCGCAAGAGTTCCTGTACCGTGGCTTCGAGCGTTGCGACGTGGGTCTGCAGCGCGTCCACCACGCGCTGCTGCCGCGCGGCGTGGGTCTGCGCCGACTGCGCTTGCCAGCGCTGCCACGCACGGCGCACGGCGTGGCGCGCCTCGAGAGTTGCGAGCCTCGTGGCGCCTTCGTGGAATTGCCGCGCAGCGCACCGCCGCTGCTGCCACGCCTGCCACACGCGTCGCGTGCGCACACGTCGCATGGTCTCAATGCGCGCTCGCTGCTGTTTACGCTCCCGCACCACGCGGCGCCACGCGGCAAAGCGCCGCTGCGTCGAGCTCTGGAGCATTGTGGCACAGAACGCTGCCGCGCGCTTCAGCGCGGCCTCGCGACGCTCGCGCTCGTGCGCGTCGCGCAGCTGCTGCGTCTCGCGCTGCTGCTGCGCCCGCACGCGGTCGCTGAGTGCCGCGAGCCGCCACTGCTGCCAGGCGCGCGCCACGCGCGCGAGCGCCCACTTGTCCAGCGCGGCGCGCACGCTCCGGGCGGCGCTGGCCGCGCGCACGTCGGTCAGCTGCGTGAGCTGCGTGCGCAGCGCGTCGCGCTCGCGCTCGGCCTGGAGGCAGCGCTGCGCGAGCGCCTCTTTCTCGCGCGCGCCCTGCTCGAGCGCCTGCGAGAGCGCGCGCGAGGCCAGCGCCGCGCGCTGCGGCGCCAGCGGGTCCAGCGCGCACTTGTCGTCGGGCTTGGCCTGGAGCTCGGCGGCGCGCGCCTGGTGCTGCGCCGCGAGCGCCTCGAGCTGCGCGCGGCGGCGGTCGAAGAGCAGCTCCTGCTGGGCCTTCTCGGCGCGCAGCAAGCGGATCTCCTGCACGAGGAGCTGCTCGCGGTCGTCGTGGTCGTCATTGGCGTCGTTGGGGGTATCGTTGGCGTCGTCGCCGTTGGCGTTGGCGTTGGATTTGGTAGCGGCACCATCGTTGGGAACCCCAACGTTGGCTTCCGGGCCAACTTTCCAACGCAGCCTCTTGGGGGACTTGGTGGGTTTGTTGGCCGCGGCCTGCAGCAGTTCGTTGGCGTGCTGCAGGTGGCGCAGCTGGTCCTTTAACGCGTCGTTCTCGTGCTGCACGGCCACGTACGAGTCGTAGAGCGAGGTCACGCAGAGCGCTGACCGCCAATTCTCGCCCAGCGCGTCGCCGTTGTTGGGCGGCTCGTCGCCGATGCCGGCCGCGCGGCGCCGCGGCGTGGCGTCCATTTTTGTTGGCTCGTGCCCAACAAAACTTGGTTTCCGCACGCCAACGAATGCGGCCAACGGCGCCCAATTTGGGGTGCGTCCAACTCTCGCTGTGTGCCCTTTCAGGATGCCCAACTCAGTTCAAAAGGTTGCACGAAGGTGACGTGAACGCATCCAATTTTAATTCAATGTGAGATTCAATTATTTAATTCGCTTTTTTTTCAACTCACAGAATGCGCGCCTTGCGGAGCGCACACGCCAACGCGCACGCGCACACGATCGCCGCGCCCACGACGCTCCACGCGTTCAAGGACTCTTCCAAGAACACGCTGTCCCACACGAACACGCACACCACGTCCAGGTACCGCATCACGGCCGCCACGCCGGCGTGCTCAAGCTGGAAGCCCTTGGTGAGCGCGATCTGGCCCACGAAGGCGAAGACGCCGGTGCCGGCGGCGGCGAGCTGTAGGTCTGCGGTCGACGGCCACGTGACGTGCTGCATGAGAGAGGAGTGAGTCAGCCGTTGGAGCGCACAGTTCGGTCAGGTTCCGAGGGACGTACCGACTGGAAGATGCAGATGAACGAGAATGCGGCGGCCGCGCTGAACATGGCGTAGTAATGGGCCACGACGAGGGAGTGGACGCGCTGGAGACGGCGCACGCACACATAGAGAAGTGACTGCGTGATCGCCGCCATCAGTGCCGCGAGGACCGCGATCGTCGGTGCGTCCGTCGTGGCACCGTCGCTGTCAGCAGTCGACGCGCCAAACAGCACCGCCGGCCGGACCACACACACCACGCCCACGATGCTGAACAGGGCACACCCAAAGCTGAGCCGGTCCGCGTGTTCTTCCAAGAGCATCGATCCCTGTATCCAATGCGGCCAGCGTCTGGTTAATACCGTTCGAATCAACAAACAGAAAGAGCCACACACGGGCCATACCAGGAAGAACGTGAGCACGGGGCTCAGGAAGATGAGCACGCTCGCGTCGGCGAGCACCATCCGCGAAATCGCGTAGAAGCCAAAGGCGATGCATGCAAAGCCGAACACGCACTGCAGCAGCATCGCGCGGCGCTCTTCATGAGCCACGCGGGTGCTGACACCGCGCCGCGCCATCTCGATCTACACACAACACAGGTCCGTCAGCGCCTGCATGACACGCCCTGTTCGCTCCGAGAAAAAGGCTCACCCGGTTGAGCAGGAACGCGACCGTCGAGCGCCAGAAGATCGCTTCCATCGACGAAAGTCCGTGGCGCGTTTCGTACTTGACCAGCGTCGTGACGATGCTGAAGCACACGGCCGAGACCGCCACGAGCGCGAGCCCGAGCAGCTCGTGCGGCGCGCCGTCCTTTCTCGGCGAGTCGTGGTGCGATGCCTTGCCCTGCGTCTCCAGCGGCGCGACGGCCGTGACCGGAAGCAGCGGCAGCCGCTCAGCCTGCGGCTCAAGCGCCTGGAGAAGCGACAGTGGGGACGGCGGCGCGGGGCTCGACGTGGATGGCGCCATGGTGGGAAACTTGCGAGACGAGGGGAAAGTTGCACTGATGATCCACTCCAGTTGGCGCGTCGTCGTCGGACAACTTAGTGCAGCAGCAGCAGCAGCGCGCTCAGTGAATACAGTACCGACCGTCCGTCCCGACGCTGTCGTGTGGGTGGTCCAACCGTGATGAGGGAGGAGCAGGATGCGGTTGTTCAGAAATGACACCTACAAGCCCGAGGAAAGCCGTGCTGTTCGTTCGGCACGCCAGCGGATCGCATAACTGACCATCATTCTCAATTCTGCGTCAGTATATAGAGGGAGTATCCTTTCATAATGCGTCAATTTACCATACTTGTGATAGCACAGGTCCGTAAAATCAGGTAACGTCAAACGACGGTGCTGTTCGGAATGACGGTATCCGCGGCCTCGCGATTGTTGCTCATCCACCGCGGCGCAATCGCGATCGCGCCCGTGGGCCACAGCCCCACACGCGCGCCATCCACATGTGGCCGAGCGGACGAGCGGACGGGCGGGAAGGTGGTTCCGTGAAAAGCTCCGACTCGCTGGCTCCTATGTAGCCACCACACCACCGCAAGACGTACCGTACAGGCCACGCTGGCGGCGGACGCAGCCATCTCATTCGCGCAGCTGAGTCGTTGCGGCGGTGGAGTTTCGCGCGACATCCATAGTGCGTTCTGTTTCTGCGGCCGGATCCGTGTCTGCGCGCCGTATCAGTTCCGCAGCGATCCGTTCTCTCTGCACGGGGGGTTGGTGTCGGCTTCCTGATTTATTTATTTCGTGTGTGGGTACTGCTTGTGCTGCATTCCACGAGCGTCAACATAATACAGTACAGACGCGGGTGCCGATGGAGTCTTGGAAGAGGATCCGAGGGAATCTGAAATCATCATGGCGCACCCACGTACTGCAGAGCGGGGAGACCGTCGCTCTGCGCAGTCTCAGCTCCTCACGCAACACGCTGCGTCCGCTTCCTCACGTTTACGGCGGCGTAGCCACTGCTCCCAACGGGAGACTCTGATACCACTGACACCCATCTCTCGAGGAATCCAAAACTCAAACACAGTTGATTCCTGGTGCCACGAGGGGTTGCAAAGGCAGGAGCCGCGCCTTGCGAAGCGCGCACGCCAACGCGCACGCGCACACGATCGCCGCGCCCACCACGCTCCACGCGTTCACGGACTCCCCCAAGAACACGCTGTCCCACACGAACACGCACACCACGTCCAGGTACCGCATCACGGCCGCCACGCCGGCGTGCTCGAGCTGGAAGCCCTTGGTGAGCGCGATCTGGCCCACGAAGGCGAAGACGCCGGTGCCGGCGGCGGCGAGCTGTAGGTCTGTGGTCGACGGCCACGTGATGTGCTACAGAGAGGGGCATAATGTCGTGTGTCAGTCGTGAGTGAGGGGGGATCTTGGGTGCCTTGAGGGCTACAGGAACGTACCGACTGGAACGTGAGAATGAACGCCAGCGACACGACAGCGCCAAACAGCGCAAAGTAGTGCGCAACCACGAACGAGTGAACGCTCTGCAGCCGCCGCACCGAGACGTACAACAGCGCTTGAGTGACGGCCGCAAGTAATGCCGACACGACGGCCAACGTCGGCGCGCGAGCGCTCGCTTCGTGGCCATCGTCGTCGTGCAGTTCGCCAAAGAGGGCGAGCGGACGCACCACGCAGACCACTCCCACGATGCTGAACAGTGCGCACGCCAAACTGACGCGGTCGATCCGCTCGTCGAGGAAGAGCGCGCCCTACACGAGTAGACCACACGAGCGACGTAAGCGAATGCATACGAACAATCCCGAGGGAAGCAATCAAAACTCGCACGCACGAAAAAGATGGTGAGCACTGGGCTGAGGAAGATCAAGACGCTCGCGTCGGCGAGCACCATGCGCGAGATCGCGTAGAACGCGAACGCCGTGCAGGCGAACCCGAACACGCACTGCAGCGCCATCGCGCGACGTGCCTCCCGGGGGACGCGCATGCTAACGCGCCGCACGAGCATCGCGATCTAGTCGACAACAGCATTCCCGAGAAGTGAATACGTAAGTATGATATGCGTACCGGGGATAAAGCGAGGTACTTACTCCGTTGAGCACGAACGCCCCGGCTGAGCGCCAGAAGATCGCTTCCATCGACGTCAGCCCGTGGCGCGTCTCGAACTTGACCAGCGTCGCCACGACGCTGAAGCACACGGCCGAGGCCGCCACGAGCGAGAGTCCGAGCAGCTCCCGCGGTAGGGCGCTCTCGCTTCTGGCCGGAAGTGTCGGTAGCGTCGTCTCCTTCAACACGGCGGTCGCGTGGCGATCGCTGCTATTCTTCAGCGGTGGCGCGCGGGGGTAGAGCCGCCGTAACTGTGTTGATAGACGCGTGGTCCTCCTACCACGTCGTGGTCTCTTTGTCTCCAGGGACGCAGCACGCAACGCTGCCGCCGCCTGTGCGCGCTTCTCGTCCGCTGATATTAGACGCGCTGTCTTGAGACGCACGCGCAGCAGCCGCGCGGCCTTGAGCAGCAGCCTCCGCTGCACACGCGCGCTCTCGGCCTTCGCCAGTCGCACCAGGAGCGCTCGCGCCAGCAGCCGCGCCATGGCTGCTCACCGGGTGGAACTGGGTCTCTGTTGTGTGCGCGCAGTGCGTCGTGCGGGGAGTGGCCCCCAGCGCTCTGAGTTGGCCCGAGGCCCCTGAGATATGTTGGTGTGTTTGATAAGCATATCTCATCCCATGTCGTACCGCCCGCTGGCTGGCTAACTGGCCGGCTGAAGGGCGAGAGAACAATCGCCAAAGCGCTGATCAACGGCGACTCGCCACGTGCCGCGGAAGAGCACGCACGGGGCGCGCGCGCGCACGCCGTGAGATCTCCAGTAGCGCGGCTATGTATATTTTGGAGCTGTTCACAAGTCAAATCAACGTCAATTATTCTCCATTCTAATTCCACAGCCCGCCACACGCAACTAGCATAATTGAGTAGAGAAAAGAATCGGATAAAAATCGGATTCTTTTACCGGCCATTCCCTCGAAGGATGTTGCGCGAAGGTTACCGCCCGGTTCTAAAAAATCTTGAAGCCAACTTTCCCCCATTTTGAACACACGCTTCCACGGGCACACTGTGTGTCTCGGGCGGGAAAAAGACAAAAAGCGTCCGCGGAAAAAGGGAAACGCCGGCGCGCGATGCCGTCGTTCGAGCAGGAAGACGAGCGAATCGCGGCGCGACAAGCGGTGCGGCGCGCGCGCCAGCGGCTGCCGCTCGCGCCACGCGATTTCCAGCGCGATCCGGTCCAAACTGCACCCGGGAGCCGCGCCGTTAGCAGCCACGTGGTGGCGAAGGACGCGTTTCTTTGGGAAGAAGAGGAGCCAGACGACGAGGAGGACGACGACGAGCCGCAGGCGACGGCGTACGCACCGCCACGCGCGTCGGTGTCTCGCCCCGCGCGCGCGACGCCGTCCGTGTCGTTCAGCGAGCCGGTGGAGACGCCGCCGACGGGACGCCGCGCCGACCCGATCGAGCGCGAGATGGCGCTCCACACGCCGTCGCCGTCGTCGCCGTCCGCGCGCGTGGCGCGCCGCAGCCGCAACCGGCTGGAGACGCGGCTCGCGGAGCTGCAGCGCGACGTCGCGAACCTGTCCATGCGGCTCCGCGCGAGCAGCGTCGCGAGCCAGAAATCGGCGTCTTTTCAGGAAGATGAGGACGAAGAAGATGAGCCGATGGGACGCCAAGAGGATGCGCCGCTGAAAGCGACGACGCGACGCGAGATCGATTCGAACGGACATGTGCGAGAACGGACTCGTAGTGCGACCGAGAACGGCGGCCTCGCGGCCAAATCGCCGGCGAGAACGATCCTCAAGAAGACCTCCACGGCGAAGCCCTCCGCGGCGACGACCGTGTTGGACGTCGATCCGACTCGGCGGAGCGCGGCGCGGCCGCGCAGTCGCTCGAGGGGACGAGGCGGCGGGGTGGATGACGAGGAAGACGAGGAGAACAGTCAGTACCGAGCGAACGCGCGCACCTCGCGGACGATGCAGAACGGCTACGCCCACGACGACCCGCCGCTGCGAGTTCGTCCAAGCAACGGCCAACAGGAGCCACCGAGATCAGCAAAGGAGATGTTGCGCGTCGTACGTGAGCTGCGCGTGGTGGCTGTTGAGAGAGATCAGCTGCGCTATGAGCTCGATCAGGTAAGATGGATGGTTTGACGGGTGGTCGGCATAACTCGCGTTTCTAATTGAATTTTGTGAGCGTAGACAAAGCGATCGTTGGCTGCACTAGAGAAAAAGCAGCTAGAAGCCGCAAAGTGGAAAGAGGCCCACGACAAGATGAAAGCGCACTGCGAGTCACTGCAGGAATCCCTCGATCTCTCCGAGAAGATTCGCATCCGGCAGAAGCGGCTGCTGCAACAGCTTCAGCAAACGGTCCAACAAGACGAAGCCGCCAAAGCCAGGTCTCGCTCTCACCTGTCACAGCGAGTTGACGTGCTCGATTCAGTACTCCACGATACGTCCGTTGCAGCAGCACAGCCGCGACGAACCACCACGAGATATACAGACACCGCTAGAGCTCCGTCCAGAGCGACTGCTGCAACACGAAGCACATTGGCCAAGCAGTCCAGCGCGGCCGTAAATACGAGCACGAGGAGCTATAGTCGCAGTGACTTCGACTCGCTTCTGCAAGTGCCGATTCCTGAGCGCTCTGTGGCTGGGTCTACTATGTATCGGCGATCATCTCAACCGAAGAAAGAACCTATCTCATCGCGACCGACAGCGGCGACTCGCACAATGCATTCAAAGCCTATACCTGGCGTGGCGTCGAGTGGTCGGTCGACGAGGCCAACTACGACGACAAAGTCGAATCACTTCCTCGCCCCGACCCAGGCAAGTCTTAGTCAAGTCTCGAAGCGGCGAACGGAAGCATCTCGCCCACCGTTTGTCGTTTAAGTGCGCTAGCAGACAGAACGCTTGACAAAGGTACCAAAACAGCATCCACGACGCGGCCGAGAATACCTCGGTTACAGGTTACACGTCAGCCTGCGGCAGCTCATGTAGTTGATCAGACTTCGACACAAATAACTCAACGAAGGGCCATAATGAGCGCGCTCGTATCGGCTTGTGACTCCAGACGCTGATGTAAGCCAACGCGATTTGATCGGGGTCTCGAGTGACAATCTGGATGTCATGTCCGCGAACATTGATGCGTTGGTCGAGAAGACTTATCATGCGCTACTCCCTGTCGTTCACACCACCGCTGTGAGCAAGCGTGTGCTGCAGCGACCGCCATTCACGTTCCTTCACAAGCTACTCGTAGAGACGCTTGAGCCTTACGGTATCTTCACACCCCAGCAGCTGACCTTCTGTGAGCTCGTCTCGAAAGAAGACAAGGTGAGCAGGCGAGGAACTCTATGTTGTTAGTGAATTGGAGATTTGACTCACCACCCCGTGACAACAGGCAGCTTTCCTCACGCGAGCGCTAGCGTTCGTTTCGTTTGCTATGACTAATCTCAAAGAGAAAGTCATCTCCTCGCTTCTCCTTGTGAGCCCGGTGAAAGTTCTCGCCGGTTTGGCCGTCGAAGACACGCTCGAGTTCATCCAACAGCTATGCGTGGTTTGCAAGTCGAGCGACAACGACGCGAGAGAGAACGCGGCGCGTGAGGTGCTTGCAAAGGGAGACGCACAGCTGTACTCTGCAGGTGTGACGTTCCGGCGAGGGCTCGTGCTCATCCAAGCCATCATCCGTGCGTTTATCAGTCGGAGAGTCGGCAAGCGAAAGCAGGGCGGTGTCGTCTTGAACGCCCCCGTCGGCATGTCCAAGGCAGCACAGTTTCAACACGGATTCTACTCGTCCGGCGCTCCGCCGCTGATGGATGTTGGCACCAAGTTTCTCAAAGAACTTTCAAACGGACGCGTGTACGATGGCATCATTGTAGCAGTACATGGTAAGCGGTACACTCTCCGATACGAGCAGGATTCGGACGCTGAAGACGATGTCGGTAATGTTCTGCATATGCGTACAAGCCCTTTGTGATAGAGGCCGAACTAACCCTGCTACTCTGATTTGTTAGACGAGATCGAAATGAAGATCCTTCTGGAAGAGTCGGTGCGACTTCACAAACTTCGTGAACGTATGCATAGCTCACAAGGAGGCAAACGCAAGGACGATGCGGAGCTATCTCTGACAAGCCTACCCGACTTGACTCCTGTCACACCGGAGGATGGGAGCGGTCGGCCGAAGATATCCAAACGGTATTCGACGTCACGCGACCTGGACCGGCTGGTATCCCAGGCGTCGACGGCACCGCGACCAACCTTGGCGCGCTCCATGTCCACGAGGCAGTCTGTGGGAGGCACGCCGACAAACTCTGCGGATCTTGAGCAAGCCGCTAATCAGCCCCCAGGTCACCTCTCGCGTGAGCGATCACGATCCTCATTCAGTCGATCGAAGCTCGAGAGGATTCAAAGTCAACTAAGTGAAGAGGGAGAGAAGCAACCTGTTGAGAAGAACGCAAACTCTGCAACACCGTCCACAGACGCTCGAGACGAAGTTGTGAGGGTGCCTGCCGACGCGAAACCGTGGCAGGCGTCACTGAAAGAAATTCTCGCGAAAGGTCAAGTGGGTATCGGTGGAGATGCAGTCACGCGCCGAAGTCAGCCAGCCAAGAAAGACTCGAGTGAGACGACGACTGTGGACAAACCCGCACCGAGCAACAATGCGTACGTACAGATGTGGTTTCTCTGGTATGTGTATGATTGCGTTTCCTAAAGCTGTCGAGTTTGTCTTCTATCGGAGACAGACCATCATCGAGCCTGCCATCATTCCCAGAGCTGACCATCCCAGGAAAGCGGAAGCTGCCTGCTGTACAGAAAAGGAAACAGCCCACAGCGGGTTTCGCTTCACCTGGGAGTATTGCCAAGCCCCAACCTAAAGCAAAGCTAGCGAACGATGACGCAGAGACGGCGCGGACGAAACCACCAGAGGGTCCAGGGTCTTTTACGAGCCACCACAGTAGCAACGACGCTCCCCGCGCTGGAGCGAACGGCAACGCTGCCAGACTTTCGGCTCTGCCTGCGGGTGGAGATGTTGTGGTTGATAAAGCTTTCGGAGGTGCCTACCAGTCGACAGATCAACGAACGCAGGAGAAGTTGGCGCTCTTCCGCGAGATTGTGCACCGTATCGACGGGTACATGAAGCGCAAGCGTCTCCGCGTGATCGATCTGTTCCGGTTCTGTGATGCGGACGGCAACGGAAGCATTTCACCCCAGGAAATGATTGACACGCTATCGCAGATGGAGATTCAACTATCACCCGAGCAAGCACACGAGTTTATCGACTACATCGACAAGGATGGCAATGGATCAATCGACATTGACGAGTTCGAGGAGCTATTGCGAGTCGCGCGGCGCAATGAGGCGCAGCGAGAACTGCTCAAGAAGGAGCTGCAACACGCTAAGAAAGGAGCAGGCGCCACGGGTAGCGACTCGGTGAAGGCAGGCGGGAATCGGTACGCGTCGCTAATCAAGAATCGCCATCGGATCCTGGACGAGCTCAAGTCCCTCGACATTGGCGACGTCGGCGCTGTCAACGCATCACAAGCCAAGTCGACGATTCTGCGTCTCCAGATCCCCGGCGTCGACGATGCGGTCGTGAGCGAACTACTCGAACGGTCGCGGGCGCTGCTGTCCGCGCCGGACACTTCGGGAGCCGCGCCGCAAGCGCCGGCATCGTCGTCCTCTCCGTCGTCGACGGAACTGGCCGACGCGACCGTCTACTTCCAGCACATTATCAAGGCCCTGAACGACCTCGAGTGGGCCAAGAAGACCAACCGCTTCCTCGATCCGTCATGGCTCGCGCAGTTCGACTCGCAGCTTGAGCGCGCCTACCGAGACTTTGAACTCCTGTGAGATCATCAAACACATACCACGCGCCGCAGTGCCAGGAAATCAAGACGTTGGGGCTTTGATCAAAAAGGGTGCCTTTCTTGTTCATCATCGTACGGATAGGGGTGTTCGTGTCTTACTCATCATCTTCATCGTCTACTTCTAGATTTGTGCTTGGGACAGAATGCCCGCAGCTGGCCCGCGTGGTTCATAAACATATCAAAGTCGCCCTTGCTTTCGCGTCCGCACAGTGGGTGAAAGTACATGAGGCACGAGCCGCGGAAGCACTTGATGCAGCCGTCCTTCTCCTTGCAGATGCCGCAGTGCTCGCCCTTCATCTCCTCAATGGCCTCGGGCACATTCTGGACCTCCTTCATGCGCTCCACGTCGGAGAACTGCACACCAGGAGCCCACAGCGCACACACGACGTGTACCCAGTCGTCCTCTGTGGTCTTTTTAAACGCTGCCGTCTCGCGCTTTAGCGGACACAGCGCACACGTCTACACACACACACAAGAGTCGGCTTCAGTCACAAGTATCATAGTCGCGCACAAATCAATCAATTCGGACGTACCGCATCAGCCGCCGAGCCGTCAGTCTCTCCGCAATAGTCACAGAACCATGGCGTGTCGCCCTCGGGCACCTTGTCAATGCCGTAGCAGTACTGCTCAAGCAAAACATCATCGTTAGAATCTATCCACAAAACGCATCACAATAACGCAATAGCCGAAACGCACCTTGTGCACCGCGACATGGCATCGCTCGCACTGAACGATCGGATCGTCCATAAAGCCCTGGTCGCCAAAGCACACGCGACACCACATCTCAGCGTCGACCTGCGGGTCCACCGAATCCTTGCGATTCCGCGCGTTGCCGGAGCTAGTAGTGCCGTTACGAGCCTTCTTCTTCGTGGGCGTCTTCTTCTGGGGCTTCTTCGACGACTTTTTCTTCTTCTTCTTGGGCGTGTCGTCGTCCTCCTCCTCTTCTTCCTCCTCCTCCTCCTCTTCCTCTTCGTCCTCTGCCTCCTCTTCCTCCTCGTCAGAACCACCTTCCTCCCCACCGTCAGCCTCGTCATCATCTCCAGATTCTGCATCGTCGCTGTCCTTTTCTGCATCGTCTTCGTCTTCGATAATCTTCTTTTTTGGTGGACGTCCACGGCGCCTTGGTGGCCCCGAGGAAGCTTGCGACTTTTTCACCGGGGTAGTCATGCCCTTATCGTCCTGGTCAAGCATTTTTTGCACCTTTTTCACCGATGAATACGTACGCACAACTTCGTACTCGGCATCCTCGTCCTCACCCGTCTTCCGCAAGACAATGTGGAGTCCGCTCTTGGAGGACGATGTCTGCCCAGCAGCGGACGGTGCCTTCGCACGCTTCTGCTTCCGACTCGGTGCCTCAAGCTCATCATCCTCCTCAAGTTCATCCTCACTTTCAGATTGCTGCTCGCGACGCCGGTCGCTGGCCTTGGATTTTCTTCGGTTGTTCGCAGCTCCCTTCTTCTTCTTCTTTCCACCGGGTGCGCTTTCTTCCTTGGTGCCGTCCAAGAACTCAAGATACATCAACTCGCTCTCAGCGTCCTGGTTGCGACGACGCTTCGGTCGTTCGATCATGTCGAGCCACTCCGTCGCAACAGTGCGGACGTTCACCACGTTGTTCAGGATGGGACCTGTCACCTTCAGCTCAATCAAAATTGACATCACCTGATCAGCATCTTCCATTTGACCACCACGCTGTCGCTCTTGAACAATCGTGCGGGCAAGTTCACGCAGCTCAGTCAGGAATTTCTTCACGTCTTCCTTGGAAGCCTTCGTGAGCCAGCCCTCCTGTACCTTGGTCATCAACACTTGAGCGGGTTTTGGACCAAGCACCTTCTCCCAAAACTGCTCGTCATTGAAGTCGATGGTCGCATCCGACGTCTCCGCCGTGAAGGAAGCCTTCGAGAAGGACAACGCACTGCTTTGAGACACACTTGGCTGCTTGGCCTCGCCGTCTTCACCCTCTGCTTCGCCTCCTTCAGCGTTTTCACCGCTCGTAGGGTCGTATCGAATCGTTCGACTCGAGGACAGCAGCTGATCAATGTCGACTTCATTGATCGCTCGGTTCTCAGGGTCCTCTTCCTCGTTCTCGCCGCCCATGATGGCGTACGCACCGTAACGAATCATCATCTCAACCTTCTCACGGTCAAGGGACATGAGCGACATCATGTTGCCACCCTCATCGTCGCCATCGAATTCATTACGCACACCACCAGTCTCGAACACAGCATGGTGCATACCGAGCTTCTTGGACGCGATGTCAAACATCTGTGCCTCGTAAGTCTTCTTCGTTACAAGTCGATAGATGTTGACAGATTGCGTCTGACCAATACGATGACAACGAGCGACGGCTTGAAGGTCGTTTTGAGGATTCCAATCACTGTCAAACAGGATGACAACCGAGGCTGCGATCAAGTTGATGCCAACACCACCAGCACGGGTACTTAACAAGAACGCAAACGTGTCGGACTCGAGATTGTTGAACCGATCGATGGCAGCCTGACGCGAGTTGCCGCGGACAGAGCCATCCATTCGTTCAATCTTGTACTGCCGCAGCTGACAAAGGTCCTCGATGATGTCAAGCATGATCTTGAACTGCGAGAAAATAAGAACCTTCTTCTTTTCAGCGCGGAACTTCGTCAGAAGCTTGTCGAGGAGCACTGTCTTGCCACTGGCCTGAATGAGAGTGCGCGCACGAAGTGCATCATCCGCATTGCCACACTCCTTCTCTTCAACACCGCGAATGAGAAAGGGATGGTTACAGCATTTCCGGAGTTCCATCTCAACGTTGACAAGATTCGCCACGGTCCCAGACGAGCCCATGTTGAGGAAGGAGCGATTCCGCTCGAAGATGGCACGATAGTACTTCTTCTGCATCGTCGTCAGCTCGACGTCAATGATCGTTTCCTCCTTCGGCGGAATACTCTTCTCCACGTCTTCCTTCACGCGGCGAAGCATGTATGGCCGGAGCTGCTCGTGAAGTCGAGCGACCTGTTCGGCGGTGTTGAGTTCACCATACTGATCGTAAAATTCCTGCTGACTCGTGAACTTGTCGGGCTCGATGAAGTTGAGTAGGCACCACAGCTCGTACACACCATTCTGAAGAGGCGTACCCGTCATGAGCAAGCACGAATCCCACGAGAAGTTGCGCAGAGACTGCAACAGCTTCGTCTCCCGGTTCTTCAACTTGTGGGCTTCATCGATCACGATGTAGCGCCACGGGATCACATCCAGATACTCGGCGTCCGCCATCAACGTCTGATACGACGTAACCATGACGTTGAACTTGTAAATGCCGCGCTTCTTGTACATTTCGTTCGGGTAGTAGAACTCATGCTCCCGAATGAAAGCACGAATATCGGCTCCACCCTCGGAATCATGGTAGACGACGCAGTTCATCGACGTCCACGTTTCGATCTCGCGCTTCCAGTTACCGAGCGTCGCAAGCGGCGCGATTACCAAGAACGGACCACGGATGTGCTCACGCTGACGCAAGTGCTCGAGAATGGACGTCGCCTGCACGGTTTTACCGAGACCCATTTCATCAGCGAGGATGCAGTTTCGACGGTTGTACCAACAGAACACCAGCCAGTTGAGACCTTCCAGCTGGTACGATCGCAATGTGTTCTGGTTGTTGTAGACGGGGGACTCCTGGTACTTGGCCCACGACGATGGATCCGGACGAATATCCTCGAACATCGCTGGGTGAGCACCATTCAGAATCGGTGGGTGGTTGTGTCGGTGGAATGCAGCAATCTTTCGGTCGTCAGTCACATCATCCTCCCACTCCCAACTGCAATCCACATAGCTGAGGTCGCGCCACTTGACTAGGTACTTTTTGCCGCGCTTGAGAGGGGGCTTCTCATCGTCACCCACACCATGGTTGTTGAACGGATTGATTTCTTCGGGCTCCTCAACTTCCTTCACAGCAAGAATACGGTCGACCTCGAGGAACGACTCGCTGAAGTATGCACTGTAATCCCGCTCCTCCCCGACAACCACGTTCTCTCTTGCCTGCTCAACTTCTCGGCTGTTCTTCTGCAGATACCGTCGCATGCGCATCACCGATCCGTGGCCGAACTCCTCCATGTGGCTGGTCGTTAGCCAGCTCAGGTGGAGATACGACACATCCTTCCACTTGATCAAGAACTGCATCGTAACTTCGTCATCATCCGCACTCTCCTTGAAGAAACGAATACCGACGATCTTGTCGATTTGCGGACCCTTAGGCACAGCTGGCTCCCGCGGAGCCGCAGGTCTCTCATCGTCACTGTCTTCGAAATCGGAGTCATTCTCCTTTTCGACATACACCTTCGCTGCCTTACCAGCATTACGACCAGATCGCCGCGTTGGAACCACTTCTCGGACTGGTGCGGTGAAGTTGTCGTCACTTTCTTCGTCGCTCTCATCGGAAAACTGCTTCTTCTTGCCCTTTTTGCCCTTCGCGCTGCGTTTGGCCTTTTTTACCGGCTTGACAACTGCCTGCGGCGCAAACGTCTTCCGTTTCTTGCGGTCGGCTCCTTCCTGGACGGGCATGGGGGCGGCCGACTTGATAGCTCGAGCTAGCCACTCGTTGGAAATTGCTGTGCCCGTCGACACATACTTGAACACCATGATCTGGGCACGCAGCTGCTCCTTCTGCTCATTCGTGAAAGCAGCCTTCAGCGAGGTTCGGCGAGCAGGCACCGGTCGCTGAATCGGCTTCATATCCCGAACACCGGACATCGCGACGGGGAGACCAGCCCCTTGCTGGGCATCAGGACCGGCAGCCATGCCGGTGCCTGCTGGGTTCATATATTGCTGCGCGTTCGGACCGTATGTCTGGTGAATGTAGCGGTTGTACACCATGGCTGCTTCCCGTTCTGTAGGAAGCACGCCCAGTCGGCGGATCCCACCACCATCGACATGCAGCTCCGCAGCCCACTGGCCTGGAGATAAATACCGAACACCCATGTGCCACATACCCGCTGTCGTCATCTCCGAGTTGTCGAGGCCGGCGGTCGATGTTCGAAGACCGCGGCGGAATCCGTGTCGGTCGGGTCGGGAAGACGTGACCACGGCGTTGCCTGGTCGGCGGAAGCGGAGCAGCACCGGTCGGATCGACTTGAGCCGGCCCACCACGGCCTGGAAGTCTTCGGGCGTCTGGATCAAAAACCCATCCACACCGATGAGGTCGTCGCCGACTCGGATCATCCCGCAGGCTTCTGCGGGGCCGATCACGCCGCCTTCCGGGCGCCGGAAGCTCGTCACCGTCACGCAGCCCTGACGCACGCTCATGTTCATGCAGAGACCGATCGAGCCTTTCTGGAGCAGGACGTCGTACTCGTTCGGCTGGTACGGGTTGCGCCAGCCGTGCGCGTTCAGATCTTCGTCGGTGGTGACTGACGCTCGGAACAAGTCGACAGCAAACGCGGCCGCGTGGCCAGGTGTCGTGAGGCTCTTGCCGTATGCGACGAGCTTGGAGAGCATGGTCGGGTCCAGCGCGAACGTCTGGTCGTCCACGCGCTGCGCGACCAGCGATCGCGCCGAGAAGGGCGTCGAGGTGAGCACCGGGTCACGCGGCGGCGCCTCGGGGACGACCCCCATGTCATTGCCAGCGGCCAGCATCGCGGCGGGCGCCGTCTGCGCCGCGAGGGGCGGCTCCGTGCTTGTTGAGTTGACCACGCCAGCGACGGGGGACATGCCCATGGACGACGCGCCCGCGCCCCATCCCACGCTACCTGCGACAGGGACGCTCTGGTTCCACTGGTCCTCGAACGACGCGGTCGTCGGGTCAGTGGCCGGCGCCGCGGTCGGCGGCTGCTCGTAATACTGCGGCTGTTGGTGCTGTTGCTGCAGCTGCTGGTTGTTGTACGCGGCTGCCTCGGGCTTGAGCGCGTCGGCCGCGCCGCCGTCGAGCGCGCCGCCCGGCGGCGCCATGCGCGGGTCGCCCGCGAGCGGCCGGATCGGCGTCGGCACCGGCGCCACAAAGTTGGACGACGCGTACGGAAACGCCGACGGCTGCGGCGGCTGCTGTTGCTGCTGTTGCTGTGGCTGCTGCTGATGCTGTTGCTCTTCCTGCTGCGGTTGCAGTGGCTCAGGCGCGTCGTGCTCCGCAGTCGCCGGCTTCTCCTCTTCCGCCGCCTGCTCCTCCTCGCGCGGCGCTGGCGCGTCGTCGCCGTCGCTCGCGCGCGTCATCTCCACACCGCCGTTGCCGTTGCCGTCGGCGTCGGCAAGTGCAATCTCCGCGCCAGAGTGATTGTCACCGCTGCGTTCGTTGGCCTCGTGGGCCTCGTTGGCCTCGTTGGTATCATTGGCGTCGTTGGTATCGTTGGTATCGTTGGCGTCGTTGGTATCGTTGGCCTCGTTGGTATCGTTGGCCTCGTTGGTATCGTTGGCGTTGGATTCGCCGGCCGCCTCGGGAGAATATTTGGTGTCGTTGGTGTCGTTGGCGTCGTCGTTGGTATTGATGGCTTGGCTCTCATTGGAATCAGCGGCCTCGTTCGCGTCGCCAGCAGACGGCTCGTGGACGTCGCCGCGCGGCGCGTCGGTGGCCGACGCGCTGGATTCGTCGCGGCCGTTGCCGTCCTCGTCGCGCTGGTCGTGGTCGCCACCGTCGTGCGAGGCTAATTTGTTGGTATTGGTGGATACCGAGCGGGCGGTGGCGGCGGCACCATCTGGGGATGGCGGCGCCGTGGTGGGCGTCGCGGGCGCGGCAGATTGTTCTTTGCTTTGGTTCGGTTGGTCGGTGGGCGCGTCCGCGTTGGCGGTGGCGTGCGCCGCCTCGGCTCCGTGCTCCGCGTCCATGGTGGCGCGGCCAACTTTGGAACGATCCCGAGCGATGGTCCGTCCCCCAATGACCTGGGTTGACGCTTCCCGGAAGCGCGGCGGGAGGTGCTGGTCGCCCGCGCTTTGTGCTCGCGCTACAGTGACTCTGTGGGGCCGGGCCCCCGCTCCCCAAACTCGAGCCAACAAAACCAAAACCAGCGCCAAACAGGCGGTCGGGTGCGGTCCCTCGTCCGAAGCGCAGAAGGCGGTTTTCGGGGAACAGGGAAACGAGGTTTTTCACTGCCCCAAATGAGGTTAGAGCGATGTTCTCCGAGGTTTTAGCGCCAGCGCGGGACCCATTTTGAATTCCAATGAGGGACGATTCGGGATCATTCGGGACAACCTGCCACCAGGTTTTGAGAATTTGGGGGGATCTACGAGTGAACATGAGACAGGTCTGGACACGCGCGAGATCCGACCGCGCGAGTAGGGATCATCATGGAGGGGGGAGGGACTGACTGATCGCCTCAACTTCCCAGAGGTGGACACGGACGTCTCAGTGGGGACGGACGGCCCGACCCCAAGATGGGTGCATCTTTTTTTCTAGTAGCGGACGTGGTATGTAGTGAGACGACGAAAGTAGGGCGGCCAGGTATCTCGTACGGAAGGGGCCAGATGATGGGAGAGGAGCCAGCAGTGAGCTATCTCTTGAAGATGCGATCGCAAACGTGTACTGTTTTCATGAGTGTGAGGTTGTAAAATGGGATGGAGCGAGTATCGGAGACCAGTCACTACGCGCGCGAGTTCTTGTACTGCGGCTTGAGCTCGTAGCACGACTTGTTGGGGCCCTTGCGGTGGTACACGCAGATCTCCTTGAGCACCTCTTTGAGGAATGTCTATATTCGAACAACCGCAAGACCACAAAGCGTCGCGCGTCAGTTGCTTCCGTGGATCCGTGGGATCCTTCCTGTCACGGTACTGTACCTCGGGTTGACGGCAGTGGTAGTTGAGTTCCTTGAGCGGCCAGAACTCGCGCTCTTCGAAGTGGTGGAACACCGTATTCTTGAGCTCGTCCTGGAGACGCACACATACACACACAC
Source organism: Pythium rhizo-oryzae (assembly GCA_027475725.1). Lineage (NCBI taxonomy): Eukaryota > Oomycota > Peronosporomycetes > Pythiales > Pythiaceae > Pythium > Pythium rhizo-oryzae. The sequence goes on from JAMFLL010000540.1 coordinate 24,874, forward strand.
ACACACACACACGCACACACACACACCTCGTGTCAAAAAGAGAGATGGGGTGAAAGAGACCCATGAAGCGCGATCTGACGCACCTTGCTCATCTTGATCTTCTTGTCCGTCTTGTCGAACGCCAACTTGGAGTCCACCGTGTCCTGCGCACCGACCGCCCAATGGCACCACGGGAGCAAACCAGAGAGATGAGACACACCTGAAACACCCAAACCACGAACGGCCAGTACGTACATCCTCGGCTTCTTCCTCAGTTTTCTCAATCGTGAATTGGATCTTGGCCTTCTTCACGGTCGGCAGGCCCTCGAGTTGTTGTGTGATGCTGCCAGTGGACAGTCCCATCGTCAGCTCAACCCCGTACCATCGGGCATCTGTACTGATGATAAACGTACCGCGGCTTGACCATGGCCTTGATCAGTCGCTGCTTGAGCACTTTGCTGTACTGGTCGTTGCGCTGCGCCATGATCGTGCAGCTGTTCTTGACCGTCCCTTCAATAGCCATACGGCCAGATCCGTCCTGCGAGAACACACGCAGCTTGAGCGGCGTCTCGCCGATCTCAATGCGGTACTCAGTCTGTGCGCCCTCCTCCAGCGGCGCCGGGTTCACTGTCAAGACGCCCTAGCGCAACCCGCAGCACACCGGTTAGTGTGATTCTCAGACCACTCATGACCAACGAAACGATATGCCCGCAAACCGTACCTTGCGCTTGCCGAGAACTGCGCCCTTCTCCAGCTTGATCGAGCCCAGCATCAGCTCACTCTCTACAGAGTCCATGACATTATTTATCAGATGCGCCGCCACTAAGCACTTTGAGCGTTGGTGGAATGGATCGGCCTGCCGCACCTTGGACGTTCTTCCATGCCGTCGCGAGCGCCGGCTGTAGTCCCATGCACAGACCGATTCGTCAGCAGAGCGCGACACGAGCGCGTAGCGGGCGACGAGCGCGACGCGCACGCACCGGAACCTTCGCGAGATAGACCTCGCGGTCCTCGAAATCGAGGTGGAGCGGCTCCACCTGCTCGTCAATGTCGTCCAGGTTGTTCATTGGGTCACTTTTGGGGACTGATGCAAAACTCACTCAAACACCTCGAAGGGCGCATGCCAGAACAGCGACCCAAGGGTTCTTTCCTATCGCATACCCCGTCATATATGCTATATACGGATCCACCCACCTCTATTAGATTATATACGTTGGCGCGATACCAACGTCAACTTGACCTGCGACGGTGATGATCAGTCCGGGAACCGCCATGGCGACCACGCGCCGCCACGTCTCCGTGCTGCTGCTCAAGGCCGCCGACGCCAAGTACGAGGATGCGTTCCGCGCGGTCAGCGCACCAGGCGCCGAGGGCGACGGCGTCGCGTTCGACGTGCACTTTGCGGACGTGCTGACGTTCGAGTACGTCCGCGCCGATGAGTTGCGCGACATGCTGCTGCGGCTCGACGACTTCAGCGCGCTGCTCGTGACGAGCCCACGCGCGGGCATCGCTGTCCGGAATGTGTTAGACGCTATGCAAGATAGCGCTCAGCGAGCGGCTGTGGTCGCTGCGTTGCGCGCGATGCCCGTGTTCTCGGTGGGCAAGGCCACGTCGCGCGAGCTCGAGTGTCTCGGCGTGGAGTGCCGCGGCGACGACTGCGGCTCGGCCGAGGTCATGGCCGAGTACATCCACGGGGACAGCGTTCTACCGGCGACATCGACCAGCAAGCCTGTGATCTTTCTCTGCGGCGACAAGCGGCGCGACACGCTGCCCGAGAGCTTCCGGCAGCAAAAGAAGCAACTCGTCGAGCTCTCGGTCTATCGCACGTGCGCAGTCCCTAACTTCGCCCTACCGCCGGCCTGCCCGGCGCCCGACTGGGTTGCGTACTTCAGCCCAAGCGGCATCAAGGCCACTCGCACGGTCGACGTGGCGTGGGGAAATGTCCGCAAGGCTGCCATCGGTGCGTGCTCTGTTGATGGCCGCTTTAGGCCTCGTGTACGCCCCGACATGCTCTTTCTCACACGTGTTTGTAAACCCGCAGGCAAGACGACGGCGACAGCGCTCCAGAACGTTGCCGCAGAGACCGGTGAGCCGCGCTGGGCCGCGGACGTCGTGGCACCCAGCCCCACGGCCGAGGCGCTCGCGCAGGCGATCGCTGAGTTTGAACGCACGTCGGCTGCATAGATAGCGTCAAATAGAGCGTTTCATGTGCGGAACAGCGCTGATCTAGTAGTGGCGAGCGACACCGCTCTGCAGGGGACAAGGAAGAGAGACGAGGTCATCGCAAATCGTCACGTGTATTGGCGCGGGGCTCGCGCGAGCAGTTCGCATGCGTCCACTGATTCTCCGCCGTCATGCGCGCGCTGCAGTGTCGGCGCACGATCCGTTTAGTCGTGGTTCACGTTCTTGAACGCGACCTGGGCGCGGCGCTTGAGCTCCTGCAAATATCCACACACACGTCGTTCGTTAGACGCAATGTCGCGTTTAGACCGTCCCATGGATGCAAGACTAGCGAACGCACCGCAGCTCCCTCCCGCCGCGCGTTCCAGTCGGCCACGGGGCCCGTGATGATCTGGGCCGCGGCCACGACGACGCCGCCGGCGAACACGAACTGCAGGATTCCGTTCATTTCTCTCCGCTCCGCTCTCTCGGGTGTTGTTCCGTCGGTGTGGGGTATGCGGCTGCTGCTGGACGTCACACGGGGGGAAGCGTCCCTTGTTTGAACGAAACAAGGGACACATCGTGTACTGTACTAGTCTAAATTAGTGGACGCTTCGAGAACGAATGGGGATACACACCAGTATTCGTCGCCAGGGGTAACATGCTGTCGGCGGACCTGGCGGCCGCGCGCGCGCGCCTGGCCGACGCCAACATGTTCATGCGATACGACTACGCCTGGTACGCCTGCTTGTGTCGTGCGCGAGCTTGGTGGTGGTGGTGTTAACGTCGATGGACCAACAGGAAGGAGACCGAGTTCGGCCGCGCCGAGACGCGCATGGCCGGCGTCGCGTGCCGCGTGCTGTACCTCCACGCGGTGTGGCGCGCGCTCGCGGACAGCAACGCGGCAGCGACGCCCAGCGACAGCGACGACGCGCCACGTGCGCGCGCGAAAGTGCTCGTGGACGCGAATGGGTACGCGCCATTCCACGACGAGGTCGCGCGCGCGTGCGCGCTCATGGACTGCGACGTCATCGCCGCGGCGTCGCAGCCCGACGATCAGCTGCGCGCGCAGGCACAGCTCGCGTTCGTCTATGTGTCGCCGCACGGTGAAGAGCGCGTGGAGGATCAGTACGCGACGTTCAAGGAGGTCACGGCTTACCACAACGGGCACCAAACTCCCGCGGACGCACGGCCGCTGTTTTGTTTCCTGCTGGGCGAGGCTGCCTTCCTCGATCCGCCACCGAACGACGAGGTCGAGCGGCTGCGCGGACTCAGCGGGTTCGCGATCTCGCAGCGGTTTTCACCGCTGCTTGACGACGCGTCGTACACGTCGGTCGCCCACTTTGCCGTCGAGTACACGCCGCAGGTGGAGTCGACCCGACCCGACAGCATGAGCGATCTCATGAACCGCTTTGGGTGCATGGACCACAACGTGATGGAGCACGTGGAGAAGTGGGAGGTGTACGCGTTCCAGGAGAGCGTCTTCCACCAGAACGCCGAGCTCACGACCGCGAGCGACGACGAAGTGCGGTATTGGCTCGAGCACACGCACGGCAAGGCCTGCGACGCTTGCCACACGTGGCGCGAGAAGCTGCTGCGGTGTTCGCGCTGCGGGAGCGCGTGCTACTGCTCGCGCGAGTGCCAGAAGAGTGCATGGAAGCTGCACAAGCAGCTTTGCGGCAAGACCGCCGCCGAGATCAGTGCCGCTCAAGATGCGGACGTGAGCGCCACGCAAGGCTCCAAATAAACGTAACCTTTGTGATTTCGCCTACGTCCAACGAGAGGTTGACCTTGCCGACTTGATGTACTTGGGCTATTGTATTTTCGTGGTTCTAGTCTGTGTGACCATGTAAGCTACCGTATTCAGGATGTCATGCGCTGCTGACTAGCATTCGGCTATCCTCGATGAAAGAGGCAAGAATGCTGTCTCTGCCCTCCCAACATCCGGGCCTCGCTTTTCGGTGACTTGCAGAGCGAGACTCAGAGACCAATTTTCCTCTTTCAAAGCGTTGACTTGGGTTTGAAGTTCGTCTTGAGCATACATCAAGCGTTCGTACGACGCCTGCTGCTGCTCGATGGCTTCTTTCGCGAGAGATTCTTGCTCATTCGCGACTGCGAGGGCATGCGTGAGCGAGTCGATCTGATTCCGCAGCAAGGCGATCTTTTGCTTTTGTTTGGTGACCTTGTCCTCAAGCCGCCGCTTTTCCTTGTGCTCTTGCCTTGAGGCAGAGTTATCGATGGCTGCGCCTAGATGATCAAGATCATGCTGCTTGTGCGACACCCGTTCACAAGATGACGATGATGACGACGACGAGGAAGACGATACGGGTGCAAGATGCTGAGGGCGGCGACTGCGTAACCGTCCGAGCTCGAGATCACGCTGCAACAGCTCTGAAGAGTGACGCCCCAGTAGATCACGCACTCTCTGTTCGTGGTCGCTCGATAGTCTCGTCTCGAGTTCCAGAAGTTTTCGGGCAGCTTGTTGTTCGAGTGTGTACGTGCGGTGCTCAAGCTCTTCCTTGATACCCTGGTTCGCCACCGTGAGTTGCTTTAGTTTATCCTCCAATGTCTTTTCGGCCATCTCAAGTCTGTTTTTGCATTCTTGTAGTTCAGCAATCTGTTCATCACAGACGGTGCACTGGTTCTTGAGCCGATCAACCTCATTCTGCAACTCGACGACAAGCGATGCCGTGCGAGCAAGTTCTGAATCTTTGGTCGCAGATTCCGCTCGTAAGGCCTCCAGCTCAAGGCCCAATCGATCAACCTCGGAGGCCACTTCAGTCTCGATTCTTTCAGCCTCATCCAGTTGCTGTCGTCGCTCGGTCATCATAATGCGTAGCTTCTTTTCGAGTTTACTTTTCTCCTTGAGATAAGCTGCTTGGGCATCTTCAAGCTTGGCTTGTAGATTGGATTCCTGGTCTCTTCCAGACAGTTTTTCTCTCTCAAGCGCCTCCACTTTGTGTTGTGCTTGTGTGAGATCATGGTCTCGGGCTCGGATAATACTCTCCAGCTCCATGATTCTAGCCTCGCGTAGCGACAGTTCTGACGTCATCTTTCTGAGTCCGTCCTCGCGTTCGGTTTTTATCGCGGTTTCAAGCTCCGATACCTTGGCTGCCCACATTCTCTCAGCTGCAGCCAAACGATCTTCACATTCGCCAGCCTTTTCCTGTTCGGCGTTTATCCGATCTTGACACGTTGCTAGTGCGGCTTCCAGCATACGTTCTTTGGTACACCACTTGGATTTCTCTTCAGCCCACGTAGCCTCAGCCTGAGCCCACTGAGATTGCCTCTCAGCCCAATCAGTCACATGTGCACGTTCCTCGTTGAGCTTGAGCTGCCACTGTTCCTTCTGTTGCTCCCAGGTGGTCTGTTCCTCAAGCAGGCGAGCTTTCTCTTGCCGCCACGTGACGGACTTTTCAACCCAACGAGCCTTCTCAGACTCCCACTCAGTCTTCTCATGAATCCACTGAGCTCTCTCATTTTCCCACTGGGCTTGCTCGGTCATCCGTCGCGATTTACTTTCCTGGAGCTGTGTCATCTTCAAAGCCAAAGCTTTTTCGTGTGAGTCCGTCGCCTCTTGAAGTTGTTTCACACTTGCTTCAAGACCGCGGATCACACCATCTTTTTGGTCGACGACAGCCTTAGCCTCCAACATGGCTGCTTCAAGTCGAGACGAGAACTGCTGCAGCAGTAAACGCTCATTGCTCGCTTTCGCAGGGGATCTTGCGCTGGCCCGTTCTCGCATGGACACTTTCATCGCTTCCACTTGTACTTGAAGAGCCTCCAATGTCTGCTCTGCGTTATCATACATGGACTGCATGTTCTCTAACTGAGTTCTCAGCCCATGGTTTTCTGCATCTCGTGCCTTCAGTTGCTTTTCGTGCTCGACAACTTGGAAGCTCATCGTCTGACTGAGTTTTGATATCCGCTCCACACATTTCTTCTTGACAGACGCTTCGTGCTGAAAAGACTTTTCAAGTTGCCGACAGTGTGCGGCAATGCAATCCAGTTTGTCGAGCAGCGACATCGTCTCCAAATCGCCCAGTTTCGAATCTGTCGACCGGAGGATTGAGTCAGCTCTTGCATGCAACGTCTGCGTATTCACTCCTTGGCTGGAAACACCAACGTCATGCGATAGTTCAGTTTGGGTGCGAGGTGACAGCTCAGCTGGTTTGGTGCCGCTTGAATTCTTCACAGACTGATAAGCCTGGCGAAGCCTCTGTGAGAGTAAATCCGATGCACTTGGAGTACGCTTCGGCGTAGATTGAATACTCGACACAGAAGACCTACGACAAAAGAATGAAGTTAATAATCCGAAAGGCAATCAGAAGTACAGCACCTCTACGCACACTGGTGAGCCCAAACACATGAGGACCCCGTCTTGATCCTCAGGTTCGTCGACGAAATTGTCGAGATCCGAGAAATTTGTCGCCACAGAGAATTCCTCCGCTTCGCACATCTCAACATTGCTCTTGAGCTCCTTTGCTTTGCAGGCATACAATAGGGACTGGATTGCCTATCATGGTTTGTACTGTGAGTGAAAGAAGACAAAGGTGTTGTGCTACGCGCATATCACCTACCAGTTGCTGTTTCTTAGTCGACGTCGGGATGGCAACAACGAAAAACGTGGACGAGGAGTTTCCAACAAGCCCTCCGCACCATCCACTCAGGACCTCGTTTACCGGGAATTGCGTCTCAGCGAAGAGAGTCGGCATGTCACCTTCGTGCTGATCGCCCGTACTTGTCGGTTCAATGATACTGCTTCCGTGAACATCGATAAAACATAGGCGACTGCGGCGTATGAGAGGCGACTTCGATCGACTCTCCACGTACAGCACGCACACGAAGTCGGTGGTTACGGAGACTCTTCCTTCTTGCGTGCAATGTCGGATTGCGCTTGTGTAGGCCAGAACAGCGTCACTTACACTCGACACGCGCATGGCGCGGGTCAAGAACGCACTATCTTGAGTTGACTCCGTATCTGCCGGATCACGTACAAACGGCTCCCCAGTAAAAGCATCAAGAAACAATGCACTTCCCTGCACTTTATCAGTCTTCGTGTATGCGGTGGCGAGCAGTACTTGCCACTCGTTACTTTCTGTGGAAGACACGAGCCAGTATGCACGTCAGCTCCTCCCCGTGCAACTCAATCCTAGTCAACAGCGTCCCCACGCACCAGAAGCCACATCAAACGCGCGCTCGATCCCCAGTTCGATCAGCCCCTTCTGCTTGCTGTTGTCTTCTTGTTCGCCATGCATGCAGAACGACTTGCCCGCGAGCGCAGCGCCCGTTGCGACGACGGTCAATGCAGAGCCCTCCAGCACCGCCCTCCTCACAGCGCTGGCCAGCGACTGTTCAAAGATCTGCGCATTCGTGTGGCCGTGGTCGAAGACTTGCTCAAAGCTGATGCTCGCGACGCCCGGCGACATGTCGCTGTGCTCCAAGCGCACGCTGGTCGCGCTCGTGCGGCGCACGCCCACGCCGCTTCGCTCGGGCGACCTCCCATGGGCTATATCTCCCGAACCACCACTCTGATTTACGTCGCTGTTGCTCAGGCGGATCAACACATGTGCGTTCTCCATATCCAACGCGACCAGAACCCGCCAAGTGACCTCCTACGCCGCCATATACAGGCGCGCCGGCACCTGCTTTCCCGTGGCCGCCGCGGAGGAAACTCTTCGACGTTGGCCACGGAAACCCTCTAATGTGCAAAACGACCATCATTCCTTCTTTCAAACAGCACGGGATTCTGGAGTGGACCACGTATTCTACCAATCTTTTGTGGACCACATGGGATTACACACTTTGTCTGTGGTGGTAGACTGCGTGGTCGGTGGTGCGCTGAGTACCTGGCTGCCGTTTTCTCCACCTTTCCTGCGTAATGTGACAAGCGCCAGGCAAAGCGTCAACAAGGGACACGACAAGGCCGTGCGTTCGCACGGGAAGCTCTGGATATTTGTCACTTCTAAGATTTCTAAGGCTTTGCCAGTGACACTGACCGTCGATAGTTCATGCA
>JAMFLL010000541.1:0-32959 GCA_027475725.1 Pythium rhizo-oryzae
GGCAAGCGCTGCGACCAGCAGGGCTGCAACAAGCCCGCGCGCAAGAAGGGCAAGTGCTCGTACCACGCGAACGCCAACAAGGCCAAGACCCCCAAGGACGCGTCGCAGCAGGTGCCCGCGGCCGTCGCCTCGGCCGTGCAGGCGCCGCCGCCGCCGATGATGGACATGCGCCAGCTCACGGCGCCACCGAGCGCGTACAACCCGATGCAGGGCATGCCGCAGGCCGCCAAGGTGGACGCCACGCAGCTGCGCGACGTGATGGACCACAGCCAGCACCCGGCGATGCGCGCGTCGTACCCGCCGGTCTCGAGCTACCCGACGCACGCGCATCACCAGCAGCGCGCCGTGGACATGGACCAGCGGTACGCCAAGGGCGGCTACGACCAGCCGCTGCCGCTCGCGGGCGGCGCCCCGGCCGGCTCGAACCCGTACATGTCGATGCACGGCGGCGACCAGCGCGGCTACGAGCCGCTGGGCATGCAGCAGCAGCAGCAGGCCGCGCAGGGCGGCGCGTCGCGCGGCCACTACATGGACTCGTCCTCGCTGCCGTCGGTCTCGCAGGGCTACAAGCAGCAGCAGCAGCAGGCGCACCCGGGCGTGCCGTCCATGGCCACGGGCATGGACCGCAGCGCGTCGCCGTACGAGCCCGTGGTGCGCGCGTCGGCCCACCCGGGCCACGCGATGCACGCGCACGGCGGCTACTCGCAGCACTCGCAGCCGCACTGGTCCGCGAAGGACGCGTCCCAGGGCCAGGGCCGCGGCGGCATGGACTTTTACGACATGAAGGACCAGGGCGCGGCGCACCACCAGGCGTACCCGCCGTCGCAGTACCACCACCACATGCAGGTCGACTCGGCCGCGTACAGCAACCCGCGGGATTCCTACTACGCGCAGCAGGCCCAGCACCAGCAGCACGCGCAGCAGCAGCACCAGGGCGCGCCGTCGGGCGCCGCGCCCAACGACGGCGCCATGTACGGCTCGTACAACTACCAGCCCCACCAGATGCACAGCATGAACTTGCTGTAGTTGCGGCCCGACCTCCCAAGCACGCGCGACGCGAGTGGTGTCCCCGTAATATATAAGCGCCCCCGCCCACTCGCCCCCCCGCTCGCCCTGTTGCCCAGCGTCGGACCTGCCCCATCAGCAGCATAGATAGAGAACCAAAACACCCACACCCATCCAACCGATAGAGAACCACCATTTTTGTACTTACGAGCGCGTTCCCCCCCGTCTCTCCATTTTCGTGGCACAGACACAGCCACACGAAGGCGAAGAAGCGTCACGTCCCGCGTCGGGTCTCATGTTATATTTCTCAGGAGGTCGTAGTGGTACACAAAAGGAAAAACAGCGGCGTCCTGTCGCGACAGGACACGACACCGCGCGGCTACTATACACGTGTGGAACAAAGGCGCTCAGAGTGGCACGCGCACGAACGCGCTGGCGCTCGCGGCGCGCGGCCGCGGCCGCGGTGCCACGACTGGCGACGACGGCGCCGCGAGCTCCACGTCGCGCATGCCGTCGCCCTTGCTCGCGAACGACCGCGAGCGCCGCGCGCGCAGCTTGAGGCGCAGAAACGTGTCAATGGCCTCGCGCGGCAGCGAGAACGTCTCGGTGGTCGCCACGCGGAAGCCGCCCTCGCCCGTGTAGTAGTGGCGGTAGCACTGCACGAGCTCGCGTTCCTACAGAAAGTGGCACCTCAGCTTCCTTCCCATCGCATCTCCTGCAGATGAACCAGATCCACAAAGCCACGTACCAGCCCTTCGTAGGCCGCGAGGAGCTCGTCCGCGCAGTGCGCGCGCGCCGGCTCGTGGACGCGCAGCAGCGTTTCCAGCTCGCGGCGCCAGTCGTCGCGCGTCATCATCGTGGCGCTCGGGCTTGCGGCAGAGGCGTGCTTGTCGCAGACGCGTGGCACGGGCGCTGGCAACGGCGTGGCAGTGGCAGCGATGGTCATGGCGAGCGAGACGACGAATGCGAATGCGAATGCGAATGCGAATGCGAATGCGAATGCGAATGCGAATGCGAATGCGAATGCGAATGCGAATGCGAATGCGAATGCGAATGCGAATGCCGCCAAATGGCCAGCGGAGCGTGGCGTCCCGTCGAGGGGAGGTTTCGGGGGGCGTCGCTCGGCGTTTCCATGGTTTTCCCACAGCTTCCGGAGCGCCTGCGCGCCTGCGCTGAACCGCTGGCGTCAATGCGCCAGACCAAGGACCTTTTTATCAGAACGGGCGGAACACCCCGGAAACCTACAAGAATATCGAAGCTTCGAACCCTACCAAAAGAAAAGTACGGTATCGATACTGTAAATTACGGTAATTTATAGTCATCCGGAGCGATTCGAATGTTCCGAGAGCTGGCAGTCATTCCTGCGTGCTCGAAGAGATCTCGTGCCTCTATGTCAAATCTACGGACGTGTTCCTGGTGGCGCCTTCCGGCTTTGATCATAGCGTTGCGCCACCTGCTTGTCGTCCAGGTCGCGTGACTCACGCTCTCACGCGCGTGAGAGGTTTCGTGCGACCCAGAACGTGACGACAGGCGGCAAGAAAAAAGAAATAAAAAACAGAGATCCGGTAAGAAACCACCACCCGCCTCACAAAACTCAGAAAGCACGACTGTACCCACCCCGAATAGAGGGCTGTTCAACCTACTGTATTAGCGGCCACGAGGGGGTCCTAATCCTGGAGCTTGGTGAGGAGCTGCTGGAAGATCGCACGCAGCGTCACCACGCCGCGCAGCACGCCTTCGTCTCGGCGTGGCGCCGCCGGCGACGTGTACTGAACATGCGCAAAGTCGATCAGCCGAATGTCGGCGCGCTCATCGCCGCCGGATCCGTCGTAGAGGAACAGCAGCGAGCTCGCGATGAACTCGAACTGCTGCTGCGTCTCGAACCAGCGCTCAAACTCCGAGAGCCGCGTGATGTACTATGTGGACAGCGCGGTGTTAGCTCCACATCATACCTTCTACATTATACAATGTCCATAAACGTACGGCTTTCAGGAGGCGTTGTGCGCGGGATGTATCCACGGGGAAGAACGTGGCGAACAGCGCCGCGAGCTCGGTCTCGTTGGTGATGCCGCGGCCGACGTGCTTGTCGTGCTCGACGTACGCTTGCGCCGCCTCGTCGTACACTTTGATGCCCTGCACGCGGAAGCCGACGGCGGTCTGCAGCGGGAACTTGCTGCGCTCGTACGCGATCTTCTCGTCGCTCGCGCCGTCCTCGTACGAGCGCGTGCCCACTTTGACGTCCATGATGCAGGGCCACGTGCGCCCCCACGTCAGGTCCTCTAGCGCCAAATACTCTACGAAAGAACATACGTCAATGCCATGCCGTCGACGTCCGTAATAGAGATATTGAAGGACGGAACGTACTGTCCGGGTGCAGCCGCGTATCATTGTCCTGCCCGTCGGTGGCGTTATCATCAGCTCCCACAACGACTAGCCCTCGATACGCCGGCAGCAGTGGCCGCAGCTGCTGACAAACGGGGTCGTCCCGTGTCGCCTCGAGCGCGAACACGCGCTCGTAGAACTCGTGCTCGCGCTCGCCGCGCTGCTTGCTCTGGAAGGGCTTGAGGATCTGGCCGCCGAATGCGCGCAGGCCTTTCGAGGTCATATAGAACGCGTTAGCGACCGCGCTTTCGAGAGTAAATCCGCGTAGACGCTTGCTATCTATGTACTCGTCTTCTCCGTGGCGTGGCCGCCCACCTGGTGGGCCATCGCCACGAACTTGGTGGCATCGAGCGTCATGTCCATCTTGCTCAGGTATGAGTTCGATGTGAGGCGAACACTGACGTATCAGTCATGAATAGCTGATCCGATCAGATATACCTGATACCTAATGTCTGTCTTCAACCGCGAGCAGCTCCTAACCTGCGCCATCATCACTATGACCACCAAGGTGCTCATCGTGGGCGGCACGAGCTACGTCGCGCAGTTCCTGTGCGCGCGTTTCCTCGACGGGTCGCTGGACGGGACTAACCGCGTGGATGTGGCCTGCACGCTGCGCGCGCACGAGCCGGTGGATCTCCCCGCGGGCTTCTCGCTGGCGCCGGACGCGTCACCGCCTTCGCCATCGTCTCGGCGCGTCGTGCGCGTGTTCGCCGGCGTCGATGTGCTCGAGCTGGACACCGTCAAGGCCGCGATCGACGCGTACGACCCCGCGGTCGTCATCAATTGCGTGGGTACGTTGACCGTTTGTCTCTAGTTTTGCCACTTACCGCAAAAGAGGCTGACTCTGGCATGCGAGGGTGGTCCGTGTGAAACAGCGCTATCTTCCCCTGCAGCATGCGAGCGAGACCCCGCACTGGCTCACGCGCTCAACCACGTGCGTATAAGGCCTCTGGCTTGATTGTAAACCTTGCTTGTAACACGAAGGTGTGATCGCAGCCCAGCGGACTAATCGCGTACCTGCGAGAACGCGCCGCCACGACCAAGACGATGGTCCACTACCTCCACTTCTCCACGGTGCGTGCCCGTGGGAGACCCGGCTGACGTGCTCTCCTCACGTACGTGAGTATGGATGGTTATGCCGTAGGATTTTGTCTACGACGGCGCGGTTCTACCACCGCTCGGATACCGCGAGGAAGACGCGGTCGAGTGCGCCGATCACTGCGTGTATAGTGCCACGAAGCTCGCGTTTGACCAGCACCTGCTCGCACCGCCACCTTCTTTTTCCTCATCTCCAGACCTGCGCACCACGGTGCTGCGCATCGCCAACGTCGTGGGCGGTCCAGCGCCGCTGTTCCGTGACCAGCCGCCCAAGTTTGCGGAGTGGCTCCATCGCGAGCTGCTGCTCGCGCCCAAGGACAAACAGGCGACGCCCGTGCGGCTCTGGTGCGACGAAGTGCGGTCGTTCCTGTACGTGGAGGATCTCGTGCGGGTTCTATGGAGGTGTATTACACGAGCTGGGGCCCCGAAAGGGGTCCAGCCACTGGCCTGCGTCCTGAATGTTGGTGTGTGAGAAGCATCGGTTCAAGAGGCGGTGTTATGGGAGAGGAGCTAACGAAGTTGTGTGGCTTGCAGGCGGTGTGGACGCCCTGAACCGCGTCGAGTTCGCCGAGCGCTTTATGGCTGCGTACACACGCTTGGACTCAGCGGCGGGAGCGCGCTGTCGGCGCATCGAGCCAAGCGAACGTGCCTCGGTCGACTTGGGCTACCGCTCGCCACTGGACGCTCGACTGGACTGCTCTGCACTACGAGATCTGTTTCCTGATATCACGCTCACATCGACCGACGAGGTGATGCGTAAGCTGAGCGTATTGCTCTATCACAAATGAAGTCAACGCAAGGCGAAAAGTTGCGCTCCTTCCGTCGGGGCAAGATAGTACATATAAAAGCAGAGAAGTATGAAAGGATTGGCGGCTCAAAGCTGGCTACGTGACGAAACCGCGTCATCCACGAGCAACGCGACTTTCGATCTCGACTTACTCTTCCGCGACGATCGCGCCGATTTGCGTGGGGTTAGCTGATGAGACGGGTTCAACGAATGCAGCATCGCACAGGCTGATCGCGTTACACGCCTGACTGGGGCTCTTGCCCTGGCTCACGAGCTGAACAAGGCTGTCGAACTTGGAGGACAGCACATCACAACGCGCGTTCGGGGGGAGAACAATGCACATCGTCTGGAGCGCCTGCTTCGCGAGACGCAACTCACTAGTGTCGCCCTTGATGAACACCAATCCTTCCGCCGTGTACTCGCACAAAAGGCAGCCCATCGACATCGACTTGTCGGCTTCTTCCGACTTCATGGCAAGCGTCTTCGAGTCGAGCATGTCCAGCTTCGCGACTGACGAAGGCATCAGCTTGGACTCTGCCGAAACGCCAGTCAAGGCCTTGCACAGGTTGAACTCCACACACACGCTATGCGGTGATTTGCCGCCCTTCAAGTCGAGCACTGCCTTGTCGAACATCTTGAGATCGTCGTGACACTATCATTCCACCAGAACTATCAGAATGTATGCTGGCCATTCGGATAGCTACTACGCAGACTCACCTTGTCATCTTCCGGCATGAAATCGCACACAAGACCGGCAGCTTCTCGAAGCTGCTTGACCTGGTCTGGTTGCGACTTGAGCGCGTACTCGAGCACTGTTGTGACTCCGTCGCAGTAGGCACAAGTGCTGTCCTTTACCCCAGATAAAACCGTGGGGACCGGGATGCTCAAGCCCGCCCTTTTGCAAAACTGCATGTCACGACAAATTGCCGCCGGTTCCTCGCCCTTCTTGATCGAATCGATGATCTGATCAATTTCGTGCATGACGGCGTGGCACTAAACATCATCACGACAGGAGGTTAATCGACCATTACAACCCAATAGTCCAGAGGTCAGACATACCTTGTTCGCAGCAGGCATCGTTTTGCAAACGAGGTCGGCGACTGTGCGAATTTCCGTGACCTTAGACGGGTTCTGGGCGATCGCAACCTTCAACAAGCTGGACACTTGCGTGCAGAAGAAACACTCATCGATTCCTCCAACCGAGGGAGCATTTACTGACTTGACCATTGCGTGCTCCAACAGCGAGGAAGTATCGACGACGGCTCCACCGCCGAAACCGATTCTGTTGGCACTGCAGTACTTGAACTCCGTGCAAATATCGCGAGGTTTCTTGCCCTTCTTGAAGGCATCGATGGCGTACTCAAACTGGCTCAGGTACTTGTGGCAAGAGTTGGTCTCCCCGAGCATGCCACAGATAATGTTGGCGTATAGGCGAACAGCGTCCACATCGTTTGGGTCTTCCTGGAGTGCCACTTCAAGAATAGTGGCGAAGTAGTCACAGTAGAAACAGGTCTTGTTGTCCTTGCGATCCACCACAGGAGACGGCAACGCGAGCTGCTGCGCCTTCGTGCAAAACTTGATGTCGGTACAAATGTCGTGGGGTTTCTTACCCTGCTTCAGCTCGTCGACGATTACGTCGAACTTGTTCACGTACTGGTGGCACACGTTGTCATTGCCCAGCATGCCACAGATCATATCGGCGTACTGTCGGACGAGGTTAATGTCTGTGTCGTCTTGAACGATAAACACCTCCAGAATCGTCACGAAGTAGTCGCAGTAGAGGCACTTCTTCTCGTCAGTCACAGCGCGTTGGATAGTCTTGACTTTTTTCGCGCAGAACTTCAGGTCGACGCAGATCTCGCGCGGCTTCTTGCCGTTCTTCAAACCGTCAATCGCAGTGTCGATCTCTTTGACGTACTGGTGGCACACGTTGTCATCTCCGAGCATACCACAGATCATGTCGGCGAATTCCCGCACTTGGTCGATATCTGCCTTATCTTCTTGGATGACGATCTCCAAAATGGTCACAAAGTAGTCACAGTAGAAGCACTTCTGGTCGCCTGCCACAACTGTCGGCGGAGGCAAGACCAGCTCCTGAGTCTTAGAGCAGAACTTGAACTCCGCACAGATTTCGTGTGGCTTCTTGCCTTGCTTGAGGGCGTCGATAGCAGCATCAAGTTTGTCCACATACTGGTGGCAGACACTGTCGTCACCCAGCATACCGCACACGAGATCCGCATACTGACGAACTTGCTCAAGGTCCGCATCATCTTCCTGGATAACCACTTCCAGCAACGTCACGAAGTAGTCACAGTATAAGCACTGTTTGCCATCACCCACGATCGGTGATGGAAGCTGAGCAGGCTCGACCTTCTTCGTGCAGAACTTCATGTCAGTGCAGATTTCACGCGGCTTTTCACCCTTCTTGATATCGTCGATCGCGGTGTCCAACTTCTCCACGTACTCGTGACAGTACTTGTTGTCACCCAGAATGCCACAAATCAGATCGGCGTACTGTCGAATCTGATCCATGTCTTGTTCGTCTTCCTGGATCGCGATTTCCAGCAGCGTCGTGAAATACTCACAGTAGAAACACTTCTTGTCGTCACCGGCTGGAACAATATCATCGAGAGTAGCAACCACCTTCGGTTCCTCCCCCCCGTTTGTCTTCTTGCACATGCCGATGGCTGCGCAAATCTCCTCGGGGGTCTTACCTTGCTTGGTCCAGTCCACAATCTTGCCATAGTTCGCCGAGAAGTTGTCGCACTTGCAGTCCTTGGGCGCGAGCTTGCACACAAACTTGACAATCGTGTGAAGCGCCTCAAGTTGGCCAGGAGCATGCTGGATAACAAAGGCGACAGCGCCTTGCATGTGCTCGCAGTAAAAGCAGGCGTGATCAACCTTACCCACCGGAGCGACCGCAAGGTCAGTGGTGGGCGTACACATCGTAAGACGCTCACAGACGACGTCAGGGTCCGTGCCGTGCACCAGCCACTGCACCACGTCGTCGTAGCGCTTCAAGAACGTGTGGCACATCGAGTCGGCGCTCATCGAGTCGCACAGATCGCCCAGGATCTCGCGCACCTGCTGAACCTGGGACATATCCTGTTGGATCGCGTCATCCACCATCTTGACAAACCGCTTGCACAGCTTGCACGAGAGCGACGGGTCCATCACAGCACCCATGGGCTCGTCTTGCACCATCTCTTCCGCCATCTTGACGGCGTCACAAATCTCCTCCGGCGCCTTGCCGTCCTGGAGAAACCGCGCAATCTCGCCCTCCATCGCCGCCACGCGCAGGCACTCGCGCACGAGCACGGGCGCCTCCAGGTCGCTGCAGCGCGTCTCGTCTTCAAACTGGAGCGTCACGAGCCCGCCGAGCGGCGCGCGCAGCCGCGAGGCCACGCGCTGCGCCTCACGCGCGAGCGCGAGCTGCTCGCCGACGCGCTGCACGGCCACGCGGCACGCGAGCGTCCTCTCCTCTTCCGTGAGCGGCGCATCATCAACCTCCTCCACGACCGCCAGCACCACCACATCGTCGTCGTCGTTATTGTCCTCGTCATTGCCGCCAAACGCCGAGTCCCAGAAGCGTTCCATCAGCTGCGTGGACTTGTCCAGCTCGCGCTGCAGCAGCGAGAGCAGCCCGTCAGCAGCGGGGCGCTGCGCGTCCGCCGTGGCCGACGCCAGCGCGCCGACCGCCGCGGCCGCCGCGAGCGCGCGGAGCGAGCCGAGCTTCATGGTCGTTCAGGTCGTTGCTTTCCTCTTTCCCTTTCTTCTGGGTTTGTTCTCGCCTTTGTTTAAGCTTCAACCAGCACGGACTCAACCCGTGGTTTGAAGAACAGGCCGGACGACATGGATCCAGCCGGGGAGCGACGAGGACAGGCGTTGATGGGTATACAAAAAATAAGTGTAGAGGCTGGGCGAGAGGCGGTTGTGGCGATCACTGCCAGGGGGCGTGCGTGAGGGTAGGCGGGGTGTCGTTCTATGTGGAACAATGATCTTTGCTCGACGGACAGGAGTGTACGTCGTGGAGCGCTTCTATTGAGGCTGGATACAGTACGCGCTCCAGCCAATACCGGATCATGAAGAGACGCGACCTTAAGTGACGTCATGGAGACCTCGACGTCGCGGCGGCGCTCGTCCTCGACGGCGGCCCAGGAGCCCGCGCCGCCGGCCGAGTCCACGGAGCAGGCCTTCCGCAAGCTCTTCGCGTCGGTCGAGGACCCGCAGACGCGCGAGCACCACCAGCGCCACGTCGCGCTCACCAAAAACGTGCTCTACCTCAACGAGAACGGGTATGCGTCACGGGCACTCCTCCTCGTTTCTCCATCCATTCTACGTGACTCACCGCTTCTTCTGTGTATGCTAATGCTAGATGGAAGCTCACGGAGCTGCCGCTGGTGGCCGAATTCCTGATGGTGCTGCGTGACAAGGTCATCGACGGCGTGGAGCCCTTCGGCGGGCTGCTGCTAGACGCCGTCACGCTCTGCGGCAAGGTACGTCGGTTGCTCACTAAGGCGACAATAGCACGATCACTAAACGAGCTTTGTGCCGTCATGCCTACGAATGCAGCCATTCGTGCGCATCAAGTCGAACGAAGAGCTCTCGAACCCGGCGCTGCTGACGCAGTTCGTGCCGACGCTCGGCCAGCTGCTGTCGTTTGAGCTGCTCGACATCCAGGTCGCCACGGCCGAGGCGCTGCGGCAATTTGCCATTGGCGCCTGTGCGTAATACAGCTGATGGACCTGCGTTTTGTGTGGTGCGACAACGTCTCACCTCACGCTGATTTGTAGGCCTCACGCGACCGACCAAGACCTCGAAAAATCAAACTCTGGACGGCGGTCCGAGCGACGACTTGAGGCTACCCACGCGCGTGAACAGTCAGAATGTGATGGAAGAGACCGGTACGGTGGACCTGATCGTCGCGGCCTTCCACGATCTGTTTCCAGACGAAGACGACGAAAATCAGGACCGAGGACCGAATGAACCATCTCTCGCTTCTGATGGGACCGAGGACACACGGCCACTGACACCGTCCACGAAGCCAGAGGACGCAAAGAGTACTCACGCCCCCAGCGATGACTTACAACTTCAGCGACAAGCACGGACCGCACAGCTGCTGTTCCCACTCCTAGACCTCGTGTTCGAGCTGAGCAGCCACCAGCGGTGTGCCGAGGTGCTGGTGGTCACCGGCGCGCTCCACTACGTCGTATTCGTGCTGGGCTGTGTCTCGTCCCCGCAGGACGAGCTTCTGCCGCTCTGCCTCATGACGCTGTGGAACGTGCTGGAGCTCAGCGAGGAGAAGATGAAGACCATAGTCACGTGCGCGTCGCGGCGCGAGCTGCTCGTGCACTTCCGGCTGCGCAACGCGACGTACTATTTGTCCAGCGAGTTCACGTTCCAGGTGCTGCTCCAGACACTGGAGCTGCTGCTGCAGCACGGCTTCCGGCGCCACGACAAGGAGCTCCGCAACGAGTGCCTCATGGTGCTGCTGCTGCTCGCGCGGCGGTCACGATCGCTCCCGCTGTTCTACTCGACCGGCGTCACGGCGTGTCTGCTCTCGTACGCCATGTCAAGCGAGCTCGCACGCAAGAAGCCGCCGCCACCGCCGTCTTCGACCGTGCCAACGGCGTCGGGTACGGCAATCGTCGCGGACCCACACAAATACGCGACCAACGCGGAGGAAGATCTCGAGTTCAAGCAGTCGCTCTGGCTGCTCGTGTCGGCAATTGCGACGGGCCATGCCGACAACCTCCAGTCTGTCGTGCAGTTTCGCTTCCTGGACGTCTTGGTTCAGTACGCGACCAACACGCACCAATTGGAACAATCGACCACGACTAATAAAACGCCACCGCAGCGCAATACTCAAGCTCCATCGGCCATGCAGTACTCGGCAGCACAGCTTCAGCTTCTCCAAAGCACGGCACTGGCGGTGCTGACCAACGTCGGGCCATTCCTAGTGGACCATTTCTATGAGACCCAAGCGCACGCGCGGCTGCTCGACTTTCTCCAGCTCGCGATCGGCTCCGAAGACATGCTGACCACGGCGTGGCAGCTGATGCTTCATATGGCGCCACCGCTACCACACATTCAAGACGAGTTGGGGCGTCTGGGCGCCGTGGAGATCGCGCTCGCGGCGTTCGACACACCGCCCTCTCGCCACACGTACGCGATCCGCCGCAACGCGATCATGGCGTGCGCGAACCTGTGCCGCCACCACGAGCGCAACCGCCAGCGCTTTTACCTCGGTGACGGCGTCAACGCTGTGGCCAAGCACTTGGAGCTGGACGCTGCGCACGTCGTGCTTGAAGAAAACATCCTCGTGGGCATCATCGAGGCCGTCCGCTCGTGTGTGGTCGGGTACGCGGAGAGCGAGCTTGCGTTCATTCGCGCGGACGGCGTGCTAAAGCTGCTCGATGTGCTGGAGAACGCGCCCAAAGCCATCAAGCACCAAGTGCTCGCGGCGCTGGCCGAGATCACCGTGAACCCAGCAGCGATTCCGTCGTACAGTGGATGGCGCAGCGACAATGTGGAGACCAACAATGCGACGGCAAGCCAAGTGCTGCTACGGCTGTATGCGGAGGAGGAGGCCCTGGAAGAAAAGCAGTCGGCGGCCGCGAGCCACCTGCTGGGCGCAGACCCTGACCAAGAAGGCGTAGAGGCCAATGGAGACCACTCGCTCGTAGCCGCAACGAACCTTCGCCGCAGCGCGTTCAAATCCATCGCGACCTGCAGTGCGCCGCTTGTGGTCTTCCCGCCGAACGCTGCAGAGGAACTTGCGTCGCCCACGTCGCCCACTGACCTACGTCCTGCCTCCCCGGCGTTTGCTCGGCTGAAAGAGGCGCTCAAGGCCGGCCAGTGCAAGACCTCGAGCAAGTCGCTATTGGAGCTGGGCGACGCCGACTCGCACCCAGAGCTGAACCTGAAAGCCAAGATCCACTCGGTCCTGGAGAATCTGTCCTTTTCGTGTGAGCAGAGCGATCGCTTGAGCCCGAAAGAGCAAGTCATTCTCGAGATCGCCAAGGAATACCCAACATTCCGCGTCGGCGAGATGTGGCAAAACGTGCAGCGCACGCTCCACGCGGAGGGCGTGCGCCCGACGTACGCGGACGCGCTGTACATCGGCAAGCAGATCGAGCACGCCTACAACATCGCTGTGTGCACCAAACACGCGCATAGGGAGATCTCAGCGCGCGACTCGCAGGGCGGCGCGACTCGCGAGCGCGCGTTCTTCGAGAGTATCCTCAAGCAGAAGCAGCAAGAGGAGCAGGCCGAATTGTTCCACCGCGCAAATCGACGCCAGAACTCCACGATGAAGCTGCACTTGGACGCCAAGCGCACGCGACTCGAGTTCATGAAGCGCCAGGACCCGACGGCGTTCGCCGCGTACGAGCGCGAGCAGCGCCGCAAGATCGAGGACCCGCCGCCCGTCCACGAAGAAGAGCTTACGACGCTTGCACAGAAAGAAAAAGAGCTCCGTGGACGGCTGAGCACGATCCAGATCTCCCACTCTAAATAGCAATGGACCCCCCACCTCTATTATTCGTCCTCCGGTTCGTCCGCCAACTCCATACGCAGCTCGTCCAGCAGCTCGTTGATCTGGACAAGGATGTCCGTGTGCGTGGTCGTCATCGCCACGACCGATTTCTCCAGCAGCGCCAGCGTGCTCTCGTCGGGCTCGGCGCGCCGCGCCACGTCCGTGAGCCGCATCTTCTCCACGAACAGCGCCGACGTCAGCAGCAGCTTCTCCTTCTCCTGGACCTGGACCTTGCGGATGAGCTGCGCCAGCGCAGCACGATCGCGCGCGCGCAGTGTTGCCTCGATCGCGTTGACTTGCTTGCTCACATCTGCAAACTGCTGCGTGACCACCGTGCCTAGCTCAGCATGGAGAAACGATCATTAGATCCCCGGACCAGAACCCATGTGGACACCAAACTACTCACAGAAGGGCTGGAACTGCGGCGTCGCCTTGAACTTGTGGAAGCCTTCCTGGAAGTCGGCGTAGATGCCCACACGCTGTTCTTGCAGCGCGAAGAACGCGCGCAGCAGCTGCGCGACGCTCTGCGTGGCTTCCGGCGGCGGCAACGGCGCGGCCTCTGGGGTCTTTTCGTCCAGCGTCAGCTCCGCCGCGACAGCGTCCGCGACCGCCTGGACGCGCGCCTCCTGCTCGAGCGCGTGGTCGTGCTGCTCGCCCACGCAGTGCTCGTGCGCGTGCGCAGGGCGCGACGCCAAGAGCTTGAAGCACGTCTCAAAGTCCATGTTCCGTCTTCTTGGATGCCGATGATGTTCCACAGGATACGAAGAGCTCCAAACGTATATCCTTCTAAAACCGAACACAAGCGTTATCTTCTAAAACCGTCAGGTTACGTTTGGTGCAAAAGCAAAGATTTCATTACGTACGGTTACACTGAACCCATCGCACTTAGCACTCCGCCCCCTTCGAGCCGTCGATCGGGATCAGCCAGCAGTGGCCGACCTTGGCGCCGCCCTTGACGGTCTGGCTGCGGTCCTTGTTGAAGACCCAGTTGTCGTCGAACGTCATGAAGCGCAACCGCATCTGCTGCGCGCCGAACGACATCTCGAAGATGCCGTAGGGCGCGTTGGCGCCGATCCAGACGGTCGAGACGTCGGTCGCGTACGGCGGCGGCGAGCCGATGCTCTCGCTCTGGATGCCGCCGCCGGCGCCGTTGGTCACAAAGTGCGTGTTGAACGTGGCCCACTCGTGGCTCTCGGCGTGCGTGTGGCCGTTGATGAACACGTGCACGCCCGTGTCCGCGAGCACGTCGAACCACTGCTGCATCATCACCGGCTCCATGTGGAAGTGCGGCGAGTAGTGCGAGTTCACGATCTTCCATGTGGCCGTCGAGGCCTTGGCGTCGCGT
The DNA here is from genome assembly GCA_027475725.1 of Pythium rhizo-oryzae. Lineage (NCBI taxonomy): Eukaryota > Oomycota > Peronosporomycetes > Pythiales > Pythiaceae > Pythium > Pythium rhizo-oryzae. The sequence continues at coordinate 14,155 of JAMFLL010000541.1, forward strand.
GCGAGCTGCGCGAGCGAGTCCGCCTGCCACTCTTTGATCTTGTCGAGGCACGCGTCGAAGAGCTTGGTGTCGCCGCCGGCGCAGTGCGAGTGGCCGCGGTGTACGTTGTTGCACTGGACGTCGCCGCCGTACTTCATGAGGTACCCGTAGCACTGGCAGCAGATCTGCTCGCCGCCGTGGACCGTCGCGGCGTTCGTGTCGACATTGTAAATGTCCACAGAGACGCCGCTTGCCGGGTCCTTGATGGTTTCCACGTAGTACCGCGCCGGCATCTTCCAGCGGTCGCCGTTCGGGCTCACGTACTTAGACTGACCCGAGAACTTGGTCTCGAGCTGCTTAAGCAGGTCCGCTATGCCGTTGCACTCGTAGAACTGGTTGTCGTAGTCACCACAAATGAACATGGAGCCGCCGTAGTCGTGGTTGCCCATGACGTTGAGCCACTTGATGTTCTTGAGCGCCTCCTGGTTGTACATGGCCTCAAACGTGTTCTCGAAGCGGTACGCCACGTCCTTGGCGCCCAGTCCGTTCCAGTAGAACGAATCACTGCACAGCCAGAGCGTCAGTACCACATTGTATGTCACTCAAACCCCAGCAATACATACCCGTGGCCGAGGATCACTTTGGGCTTGAGCTGGGCGGCCGACAGCGCCAGCAAGTGCGCAACGTTGGGCTGCGCCTGCTGGTCTTTGTAGTACTCAGCGGTATCCGTGCCCGTCTGACGGTACTTGTTGCAGCACGACCCGAGCCCGAGATCCACCCCCCAGTCGCCGATCGCGAGCGCGTGGAGATCGTACGTCGCGCTCGCGGATACGGTCGCCGCTGGTTTAGGCGCGGACGTCGGTGGCGACGTCGCATCCGTCGCCGGGGTCGTCGTGCCTGGTGGCGTGGTCGTCGTCGACCCACCCTTGCATTTATACCCAAAGTACGCAGCAGCCTCGGACGTAGCGCACACCGCCTCTGTGAACACGTCCGCGCTCGCACTGGCCATCAACCCCTCCGCCTGCTTACCGAGATGCGCTTCCACGGCGCGCAAGTGGCTGAACCACGGGCCGTCGTCAGCGCGAGCGAGAGAGGCGGCGCCCAGCAGCAGCGCCGCCGTCGCGGTCGTCGAGCCGTACATAGCCTTCGTCGTATCTTGGGGAGAAATTCCGCCGTGGTGTTGGTGTGTTCGCGGATGGAGGGGCGCGTGGGATCCTTTCGGGAGGCGAGCGGGACGACCGTTTGCCATTCCTTCCAAGAAAGCACGTCTCTTCAAGATCGCCTGCTCAACTCGATAAGTACGGTATCACCACTTTCGACAGGTTGTAGGGGCCTAAGTACGGTATCCAAAAATAGTCGCGCATCAGAACAGGTGAGCCGGAGACCAAAATGGCTACACTTGAGACCTTGGTCTTATACACGCTCGCCACGCGCTTCTCGCTCCCCCCCCCTTCTTCATAGTACCGTGCGGTAGACCAACCTGCGGCTACGGACCTTCTCCAGCCGCGCGTTTAAACCGCTCGCTATCTCCCGACGACACCGCGAACGCAAGCAGCCATCGTCCTCGCGCATCCGCCCGCACCATGAGCGTCTCCCACGCGCTTGACGCGCCCATGGCCGACCGGCGCGTGTACATCATCGACGACTTGCTTGGCGCGATCTTGCTGCTCGCGGCGGCCGCGCTCGCGCTGCTGCTGGACCTCACGCGGCGCCAGATCTGCGCCGTGTACCAGCTCGCGTTCGCGCTCTGCGGCGCCGGCGCGTTCTTCATCGTCGGCGGGCTCATCGACCACCACCTCTCGAACGACCAGCTCCACGTGGCACTCTACGGCTCGTACCTCTCGAGCTCGCTCACGACCTCGTACGTGTACCTGCCCACGCTCGCGAGCGTCGGCGTCTCGCTTGCGCTGCTGTTCTCGCTCTCGACGTGCGCGTGCGACTGCTGCTGCCTCGCCGGCGCTGCCGCGGCGACCCACACCGCGTGTTTCGGCGCGCGGATACGCGCCAATCTTTCGCTCTACGGTGCGTGTCTGCTCGCGCTGTATGTGGCTATCGGCACGCGGCTCAACGTGCGTCTACGCGAGTCGGCGATCAACCCCGTGGGCGGCACGCTCCACTGGACGCTGCTGCGCGCACCGTTCTTCCTCGCGATCGCCCACATCGGCAGCCTGCTGCTGGTCGCGCTCAAACTGTTCCTCCAACACGCCGACCGCGCGACGCACCCACGCACACCAGATAGAATGGCAGCCAGTGCATTGGCGCCCGTGACGACCGTCGAAGACCTCATGCGGCCGCCTCCAGCGAAAAGCTTTGCGCTTGCGCCGCCGCGGCGCACGAGCCACGAGGCCAAGCAGGCCCTGACGCGGAGTGCGACGGCCCCGGCGGCACCAAGCGAGAGCGAGATACGCACGGCGTCTCCGCGAGCCACGACCAAGCCCTCTGCCTCCTCCGCCTCCTCTTCCTCCACAATCACGACGGCCGCCGCACCGCCGCGCCGCGTGCCCACGCCCAACAACAACAACCGCCGCGCCGCACCGCACCACGACGGCGACGTCTCGTCACTCATCAGCAGCGACAGCGACAGCGACGACGGCGTGTTGCGCCCGAGCTTCCGCGCGACTAGCGCTGCGGCCAAGCCACCGCGTCACGCGGCCTCGGGCGCCGGCCGCAAGCGGCCGAGCGGCGGCTCACTCGCGTCCGGGTACTCATCCAGCCCGCCGCCGTCGCCCACGCACTCCACCGGCTCGTCGTCCTCGACCGCGTTCTCTCGCTCGCGCGCTGGCAGCAACGGCTCCGCGCGACCGGGCTCGTCGTCGTCCACCTCGTCGTCCTCTGCTCGGCCGCGACTGACCAGCAGCGGCTCGTCCTCGTCCACGACGTTCCTCAGCGACGCGGACGACCACGCGCTCTTGCAGCTCGAGGCCTTCGGATCTTCGGGCAGCGAGAGCGCGTCGTTGAGCGACCAGCGGCCCAGCGCCGGTCTCCGGCGGCGCGCGCCGAGCCTTGCGACTGCCAAGACGACGACCACCACGACGGCCGCGGCCCGGCGTCCGTCCGCCCAGACACTGTACCAGCACGAGACTAACAACGCGCCGGACTGGATCGAGTGCCTCGACGAGGCCTCCGGTAGCGCCTACTACTACAATACGCGCACAGGCGAGAGCCGCTGGAAAGACCACTAACAAACACAATAGGAAGCACTCGCTATTGGCACTCGTAGCATGAGAGCGTATTCCACTGATTGAAAGTGCGTACCGCGACGAGAGCTTGTACTTCTCCCGAGCCTTACCTCCGTTTTGAGACACCACAGATCCAATTGATCTGAGACCGTGCGGTCAACGCGAAGGCAACTCCCCGTTGGGCCCCCCAGCTTGGGCCAGCTCTGTTCTGCGGGCCACACTCGCACTCTTGACAACGCGGCCCGATGGCGACGTCGGATGAGGAGCCGGTGATGGTGATCTGCCCCCGCGGCGCCGAGCCGCGCAGGCCGGGGGCGACGCTCCGACTTCTGGTGGCGGTGGAGACCTACCGACCGTACGCGCATCAGAGCGAGGATATCCAGCGCGTGCTTTGGGACCGCGTGCGGTGCGAGGTGTGGGGGCCCGGGAGCAACGGCAAGTTTGAGGTTGCCGCGCGCTTCGAGACGCTGCTACGCCGCCACGCGCGCGGCAAGATCGTGGACGACGGACGCAACGCTGCCGTGATCACGTTGCTGGGCAAGCTCGCGCGGGACGTGGAGCGCTGCGCGCGCGGCCACGGCGAGACCGAGGAGACACACCGCCACCGCGAGGACCGCGAGTCCAGCGAGCGCATCGGTGGAGAGGCGTCGGAGGACGAAGGCGCCGCAGTGGATGGCAGCAGCGCGGAGCAGTTTCTGGACCGGGTCCACGCGCACGCGCCACACCTGGCCAAGTCCAGCAAGGCCGCGCGCGACGCGTGGGCCGCGATCGGGGACTCGCTGCCGCCGGGGAACGTGCTCCACGGCGAACCGACGCGCCGGCTCAAGACAGTGTTTACGGACCTACGAGCCAAGGTGGAAAGCGGCAACCACGCCTCGCTCTCGCCAGCGACCGTCCAGAAGGTGCTCGAGTACTGCGCACGCCTGGAAAGCGCGTCGTCCACAGCTGAAGAGACCACGAAGCGCCGTCGCGAGTCCGAGGCGACCACGGAGCCAACACGTGCCAAGAAGACCACCCGGACGCGCGGTCGTCCGCGACAGCGACCTGTTGTGGTGGCTACTACGGCCCAGAGCGGCCTCGAGGATCCGCTCGGCTCGGATTCGGAGGCAACCGCGGAGCAGCGTCTCCCGGATCCGACGCTGGTGGATACGCCACCGCTCGTGTCGACGCCCGCTACGGCGCCGTCAGCGCACAACGTGGGGCGCACCGAGGATCTCGCGCTGGTCGCGCAGATGGAGGAGTTTTCGAGCCAGGAGGTGCAGGTGCTGAACCAGCAGCTCATCGCGAACTACCAATTTGTCTACACCAAGCGCAACGAGATCCTCCAGGCGTTTCTGGACCGCCACGGCGCGTGAGGGGCCAGCCCAGAACGCCAGCAAGGTAAGTGTTTGTTGATGTGATGGTGAAGGTGTGGACGCGTTTTTCCATTCGTAGTGAGCCTAGGATCAATGCACCTCTATAAGTGTTCGTCACCTGCCGGGAATCACTCGTTGCCGCTGCCTACGGTAGCTGGACTGTAGCGGGGGGGAGAAACGTTTGTGTGTATTGCACTATTTAATCTAGACCTTGCCGGCGTAGCGGTACGACAGCTTGTAGCTCGTGTCGAGCGACTTGAGCAGCGACTTGCCCGTGGCGTCGAGCGACGCGTAGAGCTGCTCCTTCTCGAACAGCGAGCACATCTCGAGCAGCGCGAACACGCCCGGGCGCAGCTTGAGCTGGAGCGCGAGCGAAAGCTGCCCTTGCGTCACGCCGCGCAGGTACGTGAGCACGAGGTACACGACGTGCTTGCGCAGCGCCGCGTCCTGCGGCTTGAGGTACCCGTAGAGACGCGCGAGGTTCGCGGCCCACTCGGGCGCGTGCGGCGCCAGCGCGGGGCGCGCCGAGGCCGCCACCAGCACGCGCAGCAGCGCGTTCAGCGCGTCCACCATGTGCGGCACGCCGTTCACGAGCGAGGCAAAGTGGTGCCGCACCACGCGGAGCAGCAGCGAGTACGAGAGCAGCCACACGCGGTGGATCTGCGCGGGCGTCCAGCTCGCGTCGGCTGTGGACGCCGACGCGGCGAGCACCGCGAGCGGCTGGAAGCCGGCGAACACCTGGAGCAGCTCGTGCGGCTTCCACGAGAACAGCTCGGCCTTGCAGTAGAAGAGCACAAACGCGCGCAGGTTCCAGACGCAAAGCACTCTCGACGAGGAGGAGGAGTCGCTGTTGAGCGTGTGTGAGAAGATCTGCACAAAGCGCGCGAGGAAGCTGGTCTTGGTCTCGGCGAGTGCCTGGCGGCGCGCGCTCGAGAGTTTCTTGTCGGTCTCGAGCACGCCGACGACCGCCTTGAGCGCGGCCACGCGGCGCGCGGCGCGCGGCACCAACAACTCGCGCTCGAGCGTTGCGAGCAGCAGCCCGAACTCGTCCTTGCTGGCGTGCTGCACGAGGTACGCGAGCGGCCGGTCGCTCGCGCGGACGTCTTGGGTTTCTCCCTCCTCCTCCTCTTCGTCCGAGGACTCGGCCGCGAGCACGAGCGCGACCGCGAGCAGCCGGCCGAAAGTCTCGAGCGTCACCGTTGGCCGCAGCAAGTGGAAGCTCTCGCAGCACGCCGCGAAGAACGCGCGGCGGCTATCATTGGCGTCGCCGCCCACGACGGTCTCCGTGACAGCGGCCAGCGTCGCGTGGAGGTGCGTCTCCAGCAGCGCCACGACCTGCGGGCGGCGCGCTGATGTCTCAGGCAGCGACGCCGCGTACCGCACGAGCGCCGTGAGCAGCTGAAAGCTCGTGTCGCTGTCGCGCGCGGCCACCAGCGACGGGTTCGCATCAATCTTTGCGAGCACCGCGTCCACGAACGTCAAAGTGGCCGCCGACGTCGAAGCCGAAGCCCTGTGCTTGTCCTGAACGGCGGCGACGGCCGCGAGCACGGTCGCGCTGGTCTCACATCCGCGCGCAGTCTTCTGCGCGAGCAGCTTGGTCAGCGCCTTGTCCAGCGCCTTGATCGGCGCCGCGTGCTCGGTGCTCGTCAGCGTCGTGAGGTGCTCCACCGCGACGCCCACGAGCCGCGCGCTCGAGTCGGCGAGCGTCGGCGCCTCCAGCAACAGGAACTCGGTCCACTTGGCGATCTTGGTGTGCACGGCGGCGCTGCTGTGGCTCGCGATCGCGACCAAGTAGGCGTCGATCCACTGCGCGATGCGGCCGAGCGCGGACGCCGCATCGTCGCTGGACGTAGTCGCGGCGACAATGCGGTGGAGGTGCAGCACGGCGACCAGCAACTCGCCGCTGGCGGCGCTGGCCACGTCCACGTAGTCCGACGGGATGGTCAGCAGGTGATCAAAGAGCCGACGCACGGTCGCGACGTCGTCTGTGAGGTCGGGGCGCGCCACGATGACCGAGAACACGCGCGAGGCGACGCGCTGCAGCGGCGCGATTTCGTAGAACGCAGCATCGCGCAGGATCCGCTCGGCCGCGGCCGCATGGTCTCCAGGACCAAGGTAGCTCTCCATGAGCTCGACATACAGAGCCGCGGCCTTGTCTTCGTCGATGTCTTGCACGAGCTCCGGGAGGTAGAACGCTACGGCGTCCCAGCAGCGCCACTGGATCACGCGGTCGACGATCAGCGACGCGACGACCGTAGAGCTGACGTCGCCCGAGGAGGACGGCGATGTGCGGCGCAGTTTGTGGACGCCAATCTTGACGATGCCGGCGGCGGCGCCTACGACCTGGTCGCTGTCACCCGTGAGCAGGGTGGCCATGACCGGCGCGAGCTTGGGCTCGAGCGCCGCGAGCACGACGTCCAGCGTCTCGGCGCGCACGGCCGGGGCGAGTCCGTCGTGGAGCGCGAGGAACTCGCCAAATACGCTGAACAGTTCTCGCTCGACGCCCGAGAACGCCTCTTTCTTGGCCTTCTTGGGCTGGAAGCGCGCGACGCGGCTGCACAGCGTCGCGAGCAGCTTGTCGTGGCTGTCGCGCACGAGCTCGCCGATCTTGGCGCGGTTCTGCGGCGTAATGTGGATCTCCTGGAGGAAAATGGCCAGCAACGACCGCACGAGCGCCATCTTGGGGGCCACGGCGACGTGGCTGCGCGCACCGCAGAGCACGGCGAGCTTGTCCGTGAGCAGACGCCACACGATTTCGAGCTGGCCTGGCGGCAGCGTCATGTACGTGCGCCGCAGCGTCGCTTCGGTGGCGCTGTGCGCGAAAATGCTCAGCAGTCCACCCGCCACGCGCGGGTTGTCGTCCTCGGTCGCGCAGCACGACCGCAGGAACGCGTCCACGAGACGCATCGACTCGTACGCACGGAGCAGCTCGACCATACACGCGCTCGCGGCGTTCGCGACAGCGCTGCACGCGCCCACGACGTGGAAGATCGACTCGAGCGAGTGGTTCACGAGGTTGGGCGTGCACCGCACGGCATTCGAGACCACGCTGCACGCGCGGCGCATGGACGTCTCGTGCGCGAGCCCGTCGGCGCGCAGCAGCGCGAGGAACCGCGAGAGAATGGTCTGCATCATGTGAAACTGCTCCTGCTCCTCCGTGTCTTCGGTCACGCGGTACACGTCGGCCTCGCACAGCGCGCGGAACAGCGACTCGTACACGGAGACGAGCAGCGCGAGCGCGTCGCCCGTCGGCTGCTGCTCGCGCACGGTCTGGAACGCGCCGAACGCGACGCCGCAGAGCTCGGCCCAGAACTTGAACGGCGAGTACGCGGTCGAGGTCGTGGCGATCACGCTCGCGACGCGCTTCTTGCTGCTCTTGAGGTCCGCGCGCGTGTCCTCGATCTTCTCGTTCGCGGCCGCGCGGATCCGCGCCGAGAAGCCGCGCACGAGCACTTCGAGGAGCGGGCCGATCGACTCTTTGGCGTCGTGGGCCACCGACGCGTCGCTCAAAAACGCCTTGAGCTCGTCGAAGAGGTGGCGCTGGTACGAGACCAGCGACGACGACGCGTCGCCGCCGCTGCTTCCTTGCTTGCGGCGCTGCTTCTTGTGCTTGCGGCTGCCCTCTTCTTCTTCCTCGTCGTGGTTGTGCGTGGCGGACTCACTATCGTGCTGCCATAGGCGCAGGTGCGTGAGCGCGCCGTCGTACGCGCGGAGGTGCTCGCTGTCGAAGAGCGCGTCGACGATCACGCGGTCGAGCACCTCGAGGATCTCGTTCACGCCCTCAATCGCGTCGGCGCGCGCCGCGAGCGCGTGGCGGTAGCCCACGATCTCGCGGAACGAGGTCTTGGCGATCGCGACAAACACCTTCTTCTTGTTGAGCTGCGAGCTCTGGAGCTCCTGGAACACGCGCACGATCGCGAGCACGAGCCGCACGAGCGCCGTCTGGCGCGCGCCCGGGGCCGAGTCCAGCTGCGCGAACGCGGCCGAGCACGCGCGCTGCATGAACGCCGAGAACACGTTGGTCGGCGGCTTGTACATGTTGAAATTGGGCGCGCGCAACGGCCGGCTCTCGCTGTCACCGCCCTCGTCGTCCGACATGGCAAACAAGAACACAAAGATCTGGAGCACGTCCGCGACGGCCCCGGGCGTCTGCGCCGCGGCCGCGCTCTCGAGCGTGTCGGCCATGGCCGCGAGCAGCAGGTTGCACGCGTTCATGGGGATCGCGAGCGACGCGCCGCCCGTGGCGCGCAGCGCGCCCAGCGCGAGCCGCAGCAGCCGCAGCACCGCGCCGCTCTGCGTGCTGGCGGGCTCGTCCGCGTCCACATCCACAGCCGCGTCTGCGCGGCGGGGCGGCTTGGCGACCAGCAGCAGCGCCAGGTGGACGAGCTCGGTGGCGATGCGGTCCGCGGGGACGTTGCTGCGCGCGGCGGCCGCGCGGAGCCGGTCGAGCGGCGGCGCGAGCAGCGCGCACGCGGTTCGGAGCAGCGCGGCGTCGGCCTGCGCGTCGTGGCCGCGGCGCGTCTGGCGCCAGCGCAGCAGCGCGAGCGTCGCGTCCCACGAGGCGGTAGCGTCCTCCATGGTCGTGTTGGTGGTGGCCGGCCCCGTAATGGGTGGGCGGCGGAGTCGGAATGGTACTGATATTGGAGAATAGATGGCGTGTACTGAGATAGAAACAACTGTGAAGAGAGTGATGGTCGCACGGTGCAGTTAAGGTATCGGTTGGCTGTTTGATACACCCGACATATCTTAACGGCGTCAAGGTGTACCCAGTGCATCCATGCGACAACGAGAAGCGCCGCTGGAGCAGCAGCAGACATTCTGCGACTTCTTCTCCCGACCGCAGCAGACTCCGACGACCCCCAGAGCGATGGGCAACAAGCCGACGAGCGCGCGGCACGGCGGCACTGGCAGCAGCCGCGGCGGCGGTGGCGAGAACGCCCGCAGCGCGATGAACCAGGCGATCCCGGACCAGTATGAGACCTTTGGTGGGTGACGATGATTTGGCGTTGGACGCAAGTAGGGAGCCAAGGCCTAACGCTTGTATGTGTATGCTGATAGAGCAACTGCAGGAGGCGCTTCGGTTTGTTTGACAGTTTGCTGGGCTACGGGAGAGATAGACTGCGCATGCAACTGACGGGGGGTGTTGGTTCTGCTGCTCACAGCGCGCAAGGTCTCGAGTCGTCCAACCTGATCCTGGGGGTGCGTCTGCTGAGCAATGGTGGGTTGGGACTTTCATAGACAAACTAACAACGGGCTGTCTCCGTAGATTGACTTCACCGCGTCGAATCAGGTACGAGTGATGTATCTATTGCCCCCATGGAGAATAAGCAACACTGACGGGTGGGATTCATATGGGACAACAGTCAACGGGCAAGAAGTCGTTCGATGGCAAGTGCCTCCACCACTTGGACCCAGCCGGGCGCATTCAGAACCCATACCAGGTAAGATAGGACCTAAAGTTGCGGCGTGAAGGCTGATGCATACTGACGGATCGGTACTGGTGCAGAGTGTGATCGCGATCGTCGGCCGCACGCTTGAGCCGTTCGACGATGATAACCTCATCCCGGCGTTTGGCTTTGGCGACTCGCGCACCGGAGACAAGTCGGTCTTCCCGTTCAACGCCAATGGCGAGCCGTGCCGGGGCTTCGATGAGGTGCTGCGCCGCTACGGCGAAGTGACCCCGAAGCTGACGCTTTCTGGACCAACCAACTTTGCGCCGATCATCTACGAGGCGATTCGACAGGTCAAGTCGACACGGTCCTACCACATCCTGGTGATTATCGCGGATGGGCAAGTTTCCAATGAGAAGGAGACCGCAGCGGCGATTGTGGAGGCCTCCAAGCACGCTCTGTGTACGTTTTGACCCTAAACTAAGGGGAAGCGACGTCAAGCCTCACACTCTTCACTTTTTGTCGCTAGCCATCGTTGTGGTGGGCGTGGGCGATGGTCCGTGGGATCTTATGGAGCACTACGACGATGCTCTGCCCCAGCGTCGGTTCGACAACTTTCAGTTTGTCGATTTCAACCGCGTCATGAAGCTGAACGCGATCAAGCCCGACGTCGGTTTTGCGACGGCGGCGATGATGGAGATCCCCGGTGCGTGGTCATGCTGTTCTCTATTGCTATCGAAGAAGTCGTGAAATCTCACGCGATAATGTTGCCTGGTTCACCCGCAGAGCAATTCAAGATCATCCGCAAGCTTGGCTACCTAAACTTCTAACTCTTCCGGGCCACACAGACAATCTTTCCATGTACGCACGGATTCGGTAGCGCGCGCCGCATTCCCTCTGGAAACTACGCAACCGGCACAGCGTTTCATCGGTGAGACTCACGAGAATGGTCGTGCTCTCCCACTCCGAGGCGAAGGTAGTCTCTTGAACAGTGCACCTGCCTGCAAACCGGCAGCATACCACTTTGTCGTGTACCTATGATCTTGCGGTATGTGTCTCGTACATCGTGTCTTCCGTTGGCGGTAGCGAGGCCCCGTCGCCTCAATTGCATGGCATGCACGCGATGCGACACACTCGAGGAACTACACGAGAGATCCATGATTCCATTGGGAATGTTGGTATCATGGTGGAGTGATGGTCTCCGTGAACCCATCCCTTCCAAGAAGCAAGTGGGTGCACAGAAAAATCACAGCGTTACCTATCTGCTAAAGGTTAAATAACAGATCTTAACCGATGTTCCGTGGCCGACACCCAAGGAACAAACAGCTCGTCGAAGGTCTCACTTCGGTTCTCAACCAGATCGACTAACAGCAAGCCCTCGGGAGCCACGGCGCCATGGGGAACAAGCAGAGCGCGGATCATGGCAGCAGCGGCCGCGAGAACGCCGGCGGCATGAACCAGGCGATTCCGGACCAGTACGAGACCTTCGGTGCGTGGCTCGGCGTGATGTGCTTGGGGAGCGGAACCCGACAAAGCGCTGACTGGTGTATCTGGCAATTTGTTAGGGCAACTGCAAGACGCGCTACGGTGCGGAGGCGATCCAGCAAGAGCGACCAACACGTGGGGTTGCTGACGATTGTTCTTCTGTAGGGCGCAAGGTCTCGAGTCGTCGAACCTCATCCTGGGCGTACGTTCTTCCTCGGCCGTGATGGTAAGCACTATGCCGAGAGAAGTGTCTAACGGATCGCTGTGGTTTGTGGTTGCTCACGGAGCAGATCGACTACACCAAGTCCAACACGGTGCGTTGCGTTTGTATCTGCCCTTCGCGACTCAGTTTGACTCAACTGTGCACTCGTGGTGAACTCAGTGGACGGGCAAGACCTCGTTTGACGGCAAGTGCCTCCATCAGATCGATCCCTCGGGGCACGTTCAAAATCCGTATCAGGTACGCACAGTCATCACCGAATGCTGACTCTCCACCACTTCAAAAATATCAACTTTGGGATCTTTTGGGCCCACAGAGCGTAATCGCGATCGTCGGTCGCACGCTTGAGCCGTTCGATGACGACAACCTCATCCCGGCGTTCGGCTTCGGCGACTCGCGCACCGGAGACAAGTCGGTCTTCCCATTCAACGCCAATGGCGAGGCTTGCCGCGGCTTCGATGAGGTGCTGCGCCGCTACGGAGAGATCACGCCCAAGCTCACGCTGGCGGGACCGACCAACTTTGCGCCGATCATCTACGAGGCGATCCGTCAGGTCAAGACGACGCGGTCGTACCACATTCTTGTGATTATCGCCGATGGTCAGGTGACCAACGAGAAGGAGACGGCGGCGGCGATTGTGGAGGCCTCCAAGCACGCTTTATGTACGTAGCAGAACGCACCGTTCATTGATGTGTTCCGAGAATCTGACGTTGTGGCTCTGCGGGTACTGTAGCGATCGTCGTGGTCGGGGTGGGTGATGGTCCTTGGGAGCTCATGGAGCACTACGACGACACGCTGCCCAAGCGGCGCTTTGACAACTTCCAGTTCGTGGACTTCAACCGCGTGATGAAGCTGAACCGGATCAAACCGGACGTGGGCTTCGCCACGGCCGCGATGATGGAGATCCCCGGTGCGTTTGTGTTGTTTGTGTTCATCTCGATGACCCTGGAACGCTCGCCTGATCGCATTGTATCCTGGACTTTTAGAGCAATTCAAGATCATCCGCAAGCTCGGCTACCTCAACTACTAGGACCTAGTGCGCTGTGGCACCACGGGGGTGATCTGCCACGCTTACGCTCTGTCTCTCTATTAACGTTATGCACTCAGACGGATGCGGTGCACGAAAACGTCCCATGTGATCCACTCTGTCTCTGTATGTGCATGCTCAGCGAGGATCCCGAGTAGCTCCACATGGGTGCGGAGCAGTGGCTCAAGGCGCAGCCATTCCGGGTCTGCGGCCTCAGCCAAGAGCCTCAACCGCTTGAAGCTTGCGGCATTTAGTCGGCGCTGAAGTACCAGCGTCTCGGCTTCTGCGTCGACGGCATCAAGTCGCGCGTCGCGTGCGGAGAGTGCGCACTTTACAAAGCTCAGCTCCGATCGACTACACTTAATACCTGTCTGCTGAAGGAGACTGGCTAAGGCGTCATCTTTGTCCAGTGAGGCGTTTTGAATGAGCTGAACAAATGCCCTGGTCTGCGCGGATCCCGTGGTGCCTTTTTCGTGGAGCTTTTCGGAGAGCAGTTGTCGCACTGCTCGCTCCGGTGCCGTCAGGCACATGATCTCGCAAAACGCTTGCCAATTCAGTGGTGAGACAGCAGTCCGGTCGCCACAAAGGACGCGCCGAGCCGGCCCGTGTAGATCTCCAGCACTAAGCGCCTCCCATGCCTTGCCATCTAGCGCTCGGAGTTCGAACCACACGCGGCCGATCGGGCGGGTAGCGTCCTCACTCTCCTCGCTTGCTTTATCAGCGGTGGAAACAATCGCAGAGACAATCGAACTGCCAAAGCGGTTGACACGAAAGTTGCGGATGACCGACTGGAATGGCACCTGCGCGTCGCCACGTGCGCCGCGGGAGCGTTCCGTTTCCACAGCCATCTCGTATCGTTCTAGGAACGCAAGCATTTGGTCATCGCCGGGGACCTCAAACGATCTCACGCCGTCGACGACCGTGACCTGGAAGCCGTGGCTTTCCATGGGAACTGAGGACGGCGTGTATCGAACTGGAGCGTTGCCCATGAACCGATATCGCACTCTTGGCTCGTCTTGAGAACCATTTGGCGTCGTCTCCTTCATTAAAGTGATCGCGATCAATCTGATTTCGAGACGGAGGCTCGGTGCTCTAAGGCGTCGAATAGGCAGTGGTCTGACACGTACGAGGTCGCTCGGATGCCACGCCTTGTACAAACGGTTTGCTGGCCGTGCCAGCCTCGCCGCGAGTCGCAACGTACCAACACTCGCCCGAGTCGTTGGGTCGAGGAGCTTGACTGACATCGCCACGTAGCCTCGATCGGACAGAAACAGCGCCTGCAGTGCCACGTCCGCGGCTCCAACGACCGTCGAGGCGCCCAAGTCCAGCCGGTGGAGCTCCACGCTAAACGACTGCGCGACCGGTGACCGACAGAACGCTCGATCCACGAGCAGCTTGTAGCTGACTTCCAGCTCCACAGGCGCAACGGCCTCGCAGTGATGCGCATCCATCGTAAACACAGGCGAGTGCTGCGATTCAAAGTCAAAATAGTCGCAAAACACCGCGAACGACGACCGCTCGGCGCCACCTTCGAAGCGGAGATCGTACAGGCGCACCTCCAACAAGTTCTCTTCGGCTACCAACGGTTCCTTACTGGGACACGAGGACAGCCCACTCATACTCGACGATTGCGGCTGCGCTGAGCTGTGCTCTAGTCGTGCGGGCGGGTTTCCTCCGGCTCGCACGTCGCGCCGCAGCGTCGTGATCTCGCGCAAGTACTCGTTCGCGCGCTGCTGCCAGCGCGCGCATTGGCGCTTGAGGTCACGCACGTTGGCCTCGTGCGCGACCTTCATGTCTTGCAGCTGCGCGCGCGTCTCCTCTTGTAGCAGTTTGGTGACCTGCGCCATCTTGTCGGCGCGTTCACGCTGTAGCGCGCTGACATCGTGGCTCGCTGACGATTTGGCAGGTGGCGATGAGCCACCAGGACGCGATGGACCGTTCTGCTCGGCGCGCATGAGCTTGAGCGCGCGCCCCACGGCCGTCATGAGCTCGTTGCTCTCGATCGGATCGCCGCTCAGGTAGAACTGGAGCTGCAGCTGCGCGATCTCTCGCTCGCCCACAAGCTGCTCTCGCTCGGCCTTGAGCGCGTGGAGCTCAGCGAGTGGCGTCTCCAGCTCCTTTGTGAGCGACTCTACCCGGGCACGTAGCTTGTCGTTGGTCTGCATCACCACGCAGTGGTCCTGCCTTGCGAGCTCGAGCTCGCGCTCGAGCGCTGCGTTCTTGTCGTCTAGCAGCGAGATCTGGAGCGCCTTCTTCTCTAACTGGGCATGGAGCGCGTCCAGCGGCCGCGCCGTCAGCGTGGCAACCGTCTCGTTGAGCGTGGCATTCTCGCTGCGCAGCACATGCAACTCCTTCTCCACAATCTGCAGCTGCGCGGCGGCGTCGCGCTGCGCGTCGAGTCGCTCGGCCTGCGTGCGCAGCGCGTGCTGCGCATCAAACAGCTCGCTGGTGAGCTGCTCGACGCGCGCCACGCTCTCCTTGTACAGCGTCGTGGTGGTCTTGACCTTGTGCTGTAAATGCATGAACTGTTCCTCCAGGATCTTCATCTGCCGCACGCGGTCGCTGAGCAAGTGCTCGAGCTCCTGCTGCTGCGCGAGCGAACGCAGCTGCTCGTCCGTAGGCGCCACCGGAGTATTGGACGCGGAGGCGTCGCCTTCGGCGCGCAGCAGCTCGTTCTCGCGCCGAAGCCGCGCGACGTCCACGTCCAGCTCCTCCAGTCGCTGCTTCAACGCCGCGACGAGCGTCTGGACGTGTTCTGGCACCACGGACGCCGCGCCACCGCCTTCATTCGCGTCGCCGTCCTCTCTGTCGTTGTTGTTGTCACTGACCGGAGTGGTCTGGACACTTGCGTCCTGGACACGCCGAGCGGGCTTGCCGCGCTTCGGCGTCGCCGACCGTCGTGGCGACAGCGACGCTGTGGACGTGCGTACACCGTCCAGCTGATTCACCTCACATGAGTGTCAGATATTCCAGTGCCATCCACCACCGAGACGCCATGGCATGGCACGGCACCTCACCTTGGCAAGCCGCAGCTCGAGCGCGCGGCAGCGCCGCGTGAGCGCGTGGTTCTGCTCGAGCAGTTCGCGCGTGAACTTGTCGTTGTTGGGCAGCGCCGGGTCGTACCGCACGGCCGTGCGCGCGCGGCGCGTGGCCGCCTCCTGCGCCGCGAGCGCCTGCTGGAGCCGCGTGTGCGCGTCCAGCAGCTGCGCGTAGCGCTGCGGCCACGGCACGGCGCCCACGGCCGTGGACGGCGCCTCGAGCGACCGCGGCGGCGCGTCCGCCATGTTGGCTGCAATTATTGTTGGCGGCACGCGAAACGGCGCCTGGATCCAGTCCAGGCTCTCTGGCACGCATGGGAGTGGGTACGTAGCCAGGTTACGTCCGGATCCAGGGACCTATCCGGATCCAGGGACCTCTCCGGATGCCAAAAGAGGCCAGTTGCCAGGATCTGTCGCTGAGTATGAAGAGATCTTGTGCCAGACGCCCCCACGCCACAGATGATTTGTTGCCACGACTGGCGTGCGCGTGGATCCTGCGCGAGGCATGATCCTCGAGTACCGTGCGGTGGCGTCTAAAGCGAGGATCCACGGATCATTCTCGGCCATATTGATCCACTACATAATACCGGTACCATGCTCTCTTTCCTGTTCCAGGGGGCAAGCGCCGTGCAACACGACAGCGAAGGCCAGGGGAGGCGTTTCTGACGTGTTTTACATCCTGCCGAGCGTGCCGTGGATGACGAGGGCAACAAACGCTCGCAGGAGCGAAGAACTGAAGCCCGGCTGATTCACCTTCACTGAACCCGGGTCTGGCGTATCGCGGTCGCCAGTTAATCTGTCTGTGCCTGTGTCTGTGCTCCCTTTTTCTTATGCTGGTCAGGATGAGAACGATCTTTCTGTTGAGCGCCACCGCCGTGCGCACTTAGCGTCTGCGACAACGAACTTACCTCATACTGTGCTGGCCCAGTTCAGTTTTACAGGTTGAAGGTGAACCCATGGCGACAGTTGAAGTTGCGCGTGGAGTCGGGAAGAGAGGTTCCATGGGCTGGCATTCTGGTGTGGGGGCAAACGCTTCTCTGCGGTTGTTGTCGCGTCGGAACACGATGGATTCCGTCGGTTCTTCCGATCTTCGCTGAACCGCCTGCGGGACTGTCGAGGCTGTCGACAGCAACTTCAACTTTGGGCTCTCACATGTTCCTAACTGTAGACACATCCGATACAAACGTCGCTGACTAACTTGTTCCCGAGTTAGAGCACTTTCTGCTTCGACTGAATCTCGCAGTTGCTTGGGTGGCTCGTTTCCACCCTGGCTCTATGCCATATGCGGTGTGTCAAACCACACCAGACTTGAGAACCGATTTCTATGCTAACCTGCAAACCCATGACAATCACACGTGCTGCAAACAAGGTATTCAATATACTTTAAAGACAGTAACCTTCCCAAACCGATTGCATACTGATCCAAAGTGATAAAATCGATCGAGTTGAAGAGTTACCGAAACGTGGTTTCTGACACACCTTGTACTGGATCAGCACCAAGCAAACTGGACGCGCAGCACCACAATGATCACGAGGGACATTCCTCAACAAAGAGCCAAGGCCACCGACCAGCAAGTTTCCCAGACCGTCCTGTAGCTAATGCATAGACCGTGGCACATTAGGATAGAGTGCAACTAGGGTCTTAGGTGTTATCTCTTCTGTTGAGATTCATGGGTGCACCCTCGGGCTTGATCTTAATTTGTCATTCCCGCCAAACGCAAAAAGCAGAAACAGGTTTGAAATCCATGCATAGTTGCGATATGAACTTTTGTGCAGAATTTGTCCAAAGCAAAATTTCACAACTCTCCATCCTATTTTTGAGACACATACTGTCTATGCTCCCAGATTGTCTAGCAGCCGGTGATCATCTTGTGCGGGCCGGAGCTGCTCAGCATCGGTGGGTGCAAAACGACGCGTGTGTGTACTGCTTCTTGAGTGCCAACTGTTGGCTCATTCCCAACGGCATGACATGACGCGTTGCCCACAAAGAATGGCGGATGGAAACGCGGTCAAAAGCTGCACCGAAGCAGCGTGCCCGCGTGGATGGAAACGTAACCAGTCGATGGGGCACCAGGTCACATGGCAACCGCGCTCACTGCGTATCTAACGCAGCACAAACCCACGGAGCCGACATCGGTTTCTGGAACAAATTGTCCTGGACTCGCTTTGGCACAAAATTGACATACCTGCCCAAACCAGCAGGGGTGGCATGGCAGATGAACGTTCGAATGGTCATTACGCCCTGCAAGTAGCGCCGTGCTACACACTCAAAACTTCTGGAGATCATCCACGCGCTCCCCACGCGCCCGCTGCGCTCACAGGAGATGGACGCGAGCAGAAACGCTGCTGATGTTCAAGGAGGAGTTGGGGTTGGGAAACCCAGGAAAACCACTCTCGTGTGTTGCTAACAACCCAGCGGCAGACGGACGCCCCGAGAGCTACGAGAGGCCACTAAAAGGAGAAGTGTGCAGAGAAAGGGTTTCTTTCCGTTGCTTTTTTATTTTTGCGTTTTGGGAAGTTTTTCTCTTTTCTGTTGGAGGCGGTCCAGGAGCGTCGCATTGCGAAACTTGCTCTCGCCATTCACAAGCGCAAACTTGCCAACGGTCTGTACGGTACCCGCCCACACTGTACTGAAAGAAGCCGGAAAGAACGCTCACTCGGCCAAAGAACCCTCGCGTTGGCTCGGAAAGCCAGCGGCTCGAAAACCTCGGCAGAAAGGGCGACGAACACTTTTTCAGACAGTCCAGCGCGCCGCTCCCTTCCTCTCTCCTCCGCGGCGGCCGCAGCTCCTCTCCGCTCCCCTCCTCTCCGGCGGCACCTCCACACTCCACACGCCCTCTCCCCCCCTCCCGCTCCTCCGGTTCTCCCCTCCGCCACGGCTCAGAGGCAGAGAGAAGCGCAAGAAGAAGCAGCGGATTGAAGAAGCGGGGCATTCCAACATTTGCACGCGTCCGCCCAACTGTACCCCCCCCCCCTTTTCCCAACACTACCGCCAATATGGAGCACTTTGACAACACCAATGTGGACCCGGCGATCCTCAAGAAGCTCTCGGCGCAGGTCACGCACTTCCACGGCCCGCGCAAGAACCTCTCGTTCGTGATCTCGGTCGAGGCGCTCGGCGCGAACCGCTAC
>JAMFLL010000542.1:0-32944 GCA_027475725.1 Pythium rhizo-oryzae
CCCCCCTAGAGCAATCCAGTAGCGCACACCAGTGCGGTGCGGGCCTCCAGCCCCTCACAACCATCGCCAGGCCCATTCGACGATTTGCTTCGTAAGCCTCGCACCCCACAAGATGGCGACCCTCGCAGCACTTGGTCCCGAGCAGCGCGCGGGGCTCACGACCGCGCTCAAGTACGTTGTGGCGCCGTGCCTGCCGAAGACAGCTTGCCCAGAATCGCCCGAGTCGGTCGAGGAGACCGTGGCGGCACTGCTCAAGAAAGACGACGTCATGGCGACGCTGCTCTCGGGTACCGAGGGTATCGACTTTGCGCGTGTGCCCCTTTCAGACAACGACATGAACCGCCTCGCCGCAGCATTCAAGCGTGTGGCTGTCGACCAGGGCGGTGACATAGAACAGGGCAGTGGCGGGCTGCTCGACGCACTGACCACAGAGATCAAATCAACACCAGGACCAAAGAAGGCTGCACAAGAGGCGCAAGAAGGTGACCTTACCATCTCTGGCTTTAAAGTCAAGGGCATCGACGCCGACGGCAACGTCATGGGGACGCTCGGCGCGGCGCTAAGCGCTGAAGACCGCGCCGGGATCGCCCGCATCATCGACGCTGCGAAGCCGTCGTCGCTGTTCTACAGTACGCCGATCAAAGCCGTCGATATGCCGTTCAGCGACCTGGTCTTGGCCAATGATGAGACCGTGCGCGCGTTCCTGGACGCGACCAAGGGCATGAACTACGCGGTACGTCGACTCTGCAAGGGAAGGTGGTTCGTTTTGTACTCACTAGACCGTGTGTGCTGTTCCTAGGACCTGTCGGAGCAAGATCGCGCGCGCGCGATCACGGTCGCGAAGCGCGTGTTCTTTGGCGAAGAAGAGGTGGGAGAGGAGCCGGAGCTGAAGGAGGATGAGGCGCCGAGATCGGTCCTGGCAGGCAACAACGACCAGTGAAGGGCAACAATTTATTGCGTGTCCAATCTGATCAATATTTTCAACTGCAATAATTTATTGGTCGCTCTCACAATACCCCCAAATAACGCTCAACGCAGAACTCGCCCACTAGAGAGAAGAACACTGCGCTCGCCACCACCAGATCAATCGCTGTGCATTTGCCGCCATCGTTTGTACCTAGCGACGCTCGAGAAGCTGCTCATGCTCGAGTACAACGACAGCTAGTGGGACGTGTACACCGTCGCAGAAGCCCTACGAAAGGCGAGCATTGCTCGCAAAGAGAACGCGAAGAAGAAACAGAGCACGGACAACAACGTTGTGGTCTAACGCTAATATAATAGCAGCACCTGTATTGCGCATCGATATTGATATTGCCGAAATAATTTATTGGCTCGAAAAAAATGACCCAATCAATACGTATTGGTATTGTGCCAAACACTGACAACGACCACACGACCAGCTCGGTCAAGAAGTTCTTCGTGCAGGGCATCTCGGCATTCAAAACGGTCGCTAAACGTGTGTTCCGTGGTAAGAAGAAAACAGAGGAACCACTCCTGGCCGGTTTAAGCGAAGAAACGGTCGCCTTCGTCAAGAAGCTCATCGGGCGCGGCATCTTGGCTTTCAACGCCGCGATGATGAGCTCACCGGAGCCGTCTGAGGAGGAGTTGGCCGCGAACGTGGACACGGTGCTGGTAGACCCCGGCTTCGCACGGCTCTTCCGGTCTGCAACCAAGGGCATTACGTTCTCGGTGCGTGCTGTCGTGTGTGTGCCCATCTCCGTGGGAAACAGAGAGCTGATCGTGCGTTTGTTGTGAGCGATTAGAGCGCCATGTCGGAGGCAGAGCAGGCCCGCGTCGTGCAGATCGTTTCAGGCGTGATCTTCACGGCTGCCATGTTCAGTGACAGCGACAGCAACAGCGACTAGCGCAATCTCGGGGCCCGAACTTGGGGACCGATCTCGGGTGTCCTGCGTTGACAGCGATCATGACGGTTTGCTTAACTTTTCATCAGGGCTATCTTCTTCGCTGTGTGCATGGGCAGGGCAAGGGAGCCGTAGCGATTTATTGGTGCTTTGCATCGAGTTGTGGTCCGCTCACGCGCAGCACGAGGATACGCACATGCGCGCTCCCTGAGTTCATGCAATGAAGGATTTGCCTCCTCTGCTCCGATAACAAAACTACGACGAGCACTTCACTTCCTCGCATCTGTATCAAGACTGTGCACAGTCCACCAGCGTTTCTTTGCTTAATTCCTTATGTGCGTATGCCCACCGCAATGATGCGCTTCAATCGTGTTTCTCGTCCTCTTTACGGTTTCATATATCGTTGAAGTGTGCCGAATTTCAAATATCGCTCGCGAGAACGGCCGTGGCCGTGGCGCGTCGGCTCGAACGTCGTCACTGCAGCCCAAACGAATGGCTGCTTTGATTCATCTCGGTGTGGTCCGTCAGGTGGTCCAAACACTGTAGCTCCAGGTCGTTGTGGAAGAGAAAGCTGAACGCATGCCAAAACAGTTCATCTTGCAGCGGGCGGGAACCGTCATCACACTGTCCTCGCCAATATCATACTGCACGCGCTCCATTCATGACCTTTGTGTTTGTGTGTTTTCCCACAGAACTCCGAAGATGCGATAAGCCCTAACGGTTTTCCGAGTCGACGTGGGGCCCCAACAGCCTACTGTAGATACATCCTCGGTGGATGGTGAAGGATACCGAAGTCGTCTGTTCTTGGCGGTCACTGACTGCGTACGGGGTTGACTGTACCTGTTCAACCTACCTGTTCTATGTGGGCATCTCAGGGCGTGAGATATGGCCGCACTTCCATCGTTCTTCGCTCGTGGCAACGGCCTTCGAAAATATCGAAGTTCGATATCATCCACATCAGCTGCACCGATGTGCGGGACTTAAAGTCCCCCCCCCGGCACTGCCAATGTTCCTTGAAGGCCACTGGAGTTCAATCCAATTGGGACGGCACCCCATCCCCTCTGGGATGTGAGACTACTACTTAGTACTTTTGAGCGTGCTGTAGCCCTCACCACTTTCATTCTCCAATTTCCTCGCAAGCCTCCCACCTCTCTCACTCACACACTCACTCACAAGATGGCCACGCTCACAGAACTCAGCCCCGAGCAGCGCGCAGGGCTCACGACTGCGCTCAAGGACGTCGTGGGGCCGTTCCTCCCGGCGCTGGCGTCCCCAGAGTCGCCCCAGTCGGCCGACAACGCCGTGGCGGCGCTGCTCAAGAAGGACGACGTCGTCGACTCGCTGCTCTCGCGCGTCGAAGACATCGACTTTGCCAAGACGCCGCTTTCGGGCGACGACGTGAGCCGCCTCGCTGCTGCATTCAAGGACATCGTCGTCGACAAGAAGGAGGACACAGAAGACGGGAACGGTGGGCTGCTTGACGCACTGAGCGCGGAGCAGCGCGCGGGGCTGCTGCGCGTGGTCTCGCAGGCCTTCTCGGAGGCGATGAAGCAGAACCTTCCCGACATCACCGCCGCCC
Organism: Pythium rhizo-oryzae; assembly: GCA_027475725.1. NCBI lineage: Eukaryota > Oomycota > Peronosporomycetes > Pythiales > Pythiaceae > Pythium > Pythium rhizo-oryzae. The sequence goes on from JAMFLL010000542.1 coordinate 3,442, forward strand.
AAATCGACCAGCTCGTCGAGCACATGATGAAGGACGTCGGCGAGGTGAAGACTCTTCTGGAGGCGACCAAGGGCATCGATTTCGCGAACATGTCGGCAGAAGAGGAGCGCCGTGTGAAAGCAGCTGCCAAGCGCATGGTGCTTGAGGACGACGGCGTCGAAGAAGAAGAAGAAGGACCGAACAAAGCGTCCGTGAGTGCGGGTGAGGAGCACGCGGCGCAGCAGGAGCTAACCCATGAGCCCGTGAAGGCGCGGAAGGCGAAAGAAGGAGACCTTACCATCTCTGGCTTTAAAGTCAAGGGCATCGACGCCGACGGCAACGTCATGGGGACGCTCGGCGCGGCGCTAAGCGCTGAAGACCGCGCCGGAATCGCCCGCATCATCGACGCTGCGAAGCCGTCGTCGCTGTTCTACAGCACACCAATCAAAGCCGCCGATATGCCGTTCAGCGACCTGGTCTTGGCCAATGATGAGACCGTGCGCGCGTTCCTGGACGCGACCGAGGGCATGAACTACGCGGTATGTTGACCCTGCGAAGGAAGGTGGTTAGCATTGGACTCACTCGACCATGTGTGCTGTTCCTAGGACCTGTCGGAGCAAGATCGCGCGCGCGCGATCACGGTCGCGAAGCGCGTGTTCTTTGGCGAAGAAGAGGAGGGAGAGGAGCCGGAGCCGAAGGAGGATGAGGCGCCGACGTCGGCGCTGGCAGGCTTGAGCGACGATGCGGCCGCCATGGCCAAGAAGCTCATCGCTCGTGGCGTCTTAGCATTCAACGCCGCGATGATGGGCGACAACACACCATCCGAGGAGGAAGTCGTCAAGAGCTTGGATGTGATGCTGGCAGACCCCGGCTTCACGCGCCTCTTCCGGGAGGCGACCAAGGACGTCACGTTCTCGGTGCGTGCTGTCGCGTGTGCGTGCGTGTGCACTTGTCTGAGAAGGCATCGTACTGATCGTGCGGTTGTTGTTGTTGTTGTGCCACTAGAGCGACATGTCGGAGGCAGAGCAGGCCCGTGTCGTGGAGATCGCCAAGGGCGTGGTCTACACCAGTGTCATGTGCAGCGACAGCGACAGCGACTAGAGATGCTCGCGTGGGGCCGGCGTTGACAGTGATCACACGGGATCCGGAGACGATACTAGTAGTACGATTTGCGACTGGAGATGGCTTGACGTATATTTGTGAAGAACAACAAAACCCAAAGCAAGAACATGGACCGGGTGGATACGGCCCCCATGCCGCCGGTGGCGCGCGGTTCTGCCATCGCATTCAACGTTCTGTTCCACAACGACCTGGATCTTCCCCGTGTGACCACGTGACGGGCCACACCAAGATGAATCAACTCAGCCGCTCGTGAGTAACAGTGACTATTCCCGCTGACGAGCCGCCGTTTCGCAATCGATCACAAAGATCCAAAATGCGGCACCCTTCAACGATTTCTAAAAAACAAGCAACAAAGCGAAAAAAAGCTGAAGCGCGTCATTGCGGTGGGCATGCACATGGAACGAAGCAAGCATCTAAATCCTTGAGCACACTGCCACGGCACAGAGTGACGCGGATGCAGTCGTCGTGGTTTCGCCAGCGAAGCGGACGAGCGGAGGGGGACAAAGCCTTCGGTGCATGAAGCTGGCGGATCTCAGAGGACCGCGCGCGCACCCGCGCGTGCATGTGTGTGAAGGCCACAACTCGACGCAAAGCGTAGCTAACGCGCCACGAGTCCCTTTCGAGGTGGCGCGCGGCGGCGTCACGCGTGGCATTCGGAGGAATGCTCACCCTGGACGTGCTCAGTCCGCGAACGACAAGATGCGTGTACCAGCTAGTGAGCTCAATCGGAACAAATCGCTGCCAGCCTGGCAGATTACAGTGTATCCGCAACGGCACGGGTTTACTTTTGTAGCTGTTCGACTAGTTGTCGGATAGCTACACTCCCCAGCAAAAAAGTGGGAACTCGGTGTGACATCAACATCTTCGTCTGGAGCATTTTGGACCAGCGAGCCAGTCTCGCGTGCCCACATCTTGTGTGCGACAGGCGGGCGGGCGCGCCTGTGTGTTCTGGTTCTAGCAGGTTGGGCCTTTTGCCTCTTCCGCGCGGAGCGCTCCCCTACCAATGTCTTCAAGGTCTCCATGGTCAAAGCGCTTGCTCCGAATACCAGACCGTCCCGGTTGGCACGGCTCCAACAGCGCCACCGGGCGTTCGGTGTGTACATTCACCGTAGAACACATGAACCTGATGACAAAGTGCGATAGAGAGAGGTGCAGCGAGGTGTGAGCGTGAGGGTGACACTGTACACGTAGGTCGCTGGATAGACCCTCTCTCTCGCGCGCGCGCGCCGTGGCACCCTACAGAGCTCTGCCGTCCTCCGTGGTCCTCTGGGAGGCGGACAACCCCGGCCAGCCACTTTGGATGCGCCATCGGTGGAATCCCAGAGCAGATCCTGCCGCACCCGCGCGGCGTTTGCCGCATCCGCTCGTCGAGCAGCCAACTCCGCTCCGTCAGCCATCCGCTCAACGTGTCGTACGAGTGTCCCTGGGCGCGGACGCCCGGCAGATCGCGCGGATGCGCCGGCCGTCGTCCGCAGCCAGCCAGCCACTTGCCGGATCGACTTGTCCCGGTCGTCCGCTCCGGCGTCCCGCATGACGCGCCGCGCGGTCCCCCCAGGAAGACGCGCCCGCCTGCGCTCTCTGCCTCCCCCGGCGGCGCCCACGCTGACTGAGCGCTCTGATCCCACGCCAAGTTGCGAGAGGGTGCGGTCGACGCACGCCACTGTGGGACGTCCACCCGAACACCACACGACCCGACTTTAACGACACATGGGTATAACAGTACAATGTCTCGTGTATATGTATAATCCTTCTAATAGTGACATTTGGCGGGATTTTGCAGGCTCGTCTAGCGCTTGCACGCCGTGGGCGTGACAAATGCGCTGCGAGTGTGGGTCAGTGACCGTCGCGGCGACCACGCGAAAAGAACAAGCGCCCCGGGGCTGGTGGCGGCGCCGTGGCGGACTGGACTCTACAACGGCACGGGCCGCTCGCGACGGCGCGACGACTAACCTAACGCAAGCGCCTGCCGTGCCGTCCAGCATCCAGTACCTGGAGAATCCGGTGTTTTCCATGGAGCGGCGAACCCTCGGACCTGCCCGTTTTTCTTTCGCTCGGCGGCGGGGCACGTCAGCGAGAACGCGTCAAGAGAGAGCAGGTGGGCCCGTGGCCGCATCGCACATGCCGGAACGCGGCGCGCGCGTTGTGGGCGGAGCGCAGCGTTTCGCGCGCCGTTCTTCCTTCTCGGGTGGCGGCTCGTGTGTGTGTGTGTGTCAAACTCTCGTGACTTTGTGCAACATGCGAACTGGATATCGGACGTTGCACTTGAACGGGTGTGTGTTCACCGCCTCCGGAAGGGGTGCGGGCGGCGCAGAGCCCGGGCGGCTCGTGTCGCAGTTGCAAGTCGCCAGACCCAAGTCGCGCGGGGCGCTGGCCCGTCTCCCCGCACACCCCCTGGCAGAAAACTGAACTCCCCATCATGCGCGCACGCACCGCGGCGGCGGGAGGAGCAGGCCATGGCCCCCACCTCACCCCCCGCTCGGCTCGGCGGCGGCGCGGGGGTTTTGGCGGCGCCGCGACAGTTCAGCACGCGCGTGCGACCCGCGCCCCGGCTTTCTTTGCTTTCGTTCGCTCGCTCGTTCGCTTCGAGCGGCCCCGAGCAAAGCGGGGCCATCAGGGCTGTGGGTCCGCCGGTGGTCGTCCGCTCCGCCGTGCGGCTCCGCTCGAGGAGCTCCTCATCTGCTTTCGAGGCCGCCCCGGGTGCTCCTCTTCTCGAAACCTTCATTTTGAGAATTTCGTTCGTCCCCCACACATTACTCGCGCGCCATCCGGAAGCGCGCCAAGTAGTGCCTGTGGTTCAACCGGCGACCGATCTCCTCCGCTCGTCTTCTCTTTCGTTGCCCTCCCGGACAGCGAGCCAGAAGCGAGACTCACAGCTTCAAGCTGTCCTAGCCTACAGCTCCCCAACTTCTTTACTTGGCCCCTCGTGGTCATTTACTTCAGCCCCAACGCGAGTTCCGTCTCCGTCCCTCCGCCCATAAGCGACCACTCCACAGCTCAGCTCTCCGTGCTCTCGTTCCGTTCTGCTCTCTGTGCACTCGGTTTCTCGTCTGGCGCCGTCGTCTCCTGTCCGCAGCCGACCGACTCCTCCCTCGACGTCTAAACCGCTCAGCGCACGAAAAACGAAACGGAGCTTCATGTCTGCGAGTGGCTCCTTATCCCTACTGTCCACTGGAGGCGCGAGCTCCTTTACTTCCCCCTTCCTGCCGTCGCTCCGGTCCTTCCGCTCCCCGCCGCGGTCGGTGGTCTCCTCCTCCTCCTCCTCGGACGACGACGACTACGACGACGACGACTACCGCTACCCGACGATCCACGTGTCCCAGCTCACCAAGATCATCGACGCGAGCCTCGTGCTGAAAGGCATGGCCAGCAGCGACGATGAGCAAAAGCACGCGTCTCCGCCCCTCTCCGCGCAGCTGACGTCGCACCTCGCGCCGCCGTCGCCCGACCGCCTCCGCCTCGGGCTCTCGCCGCTCAAGCCCGACCGCAGCCACACCAACTCGCCGAGCCCGGGCACGGCCACGGCCTCGAGCATGGCGGCCATGAGCCTCAGCTTCATCATCAACGACGACAACTCGGAGAACACACCGTCCAACCGCAAGTCGCCGGTGGGCCACGCCACGACCGGGTCGGTCGAAGACTCGGTCAAGCTGCCGCCCATCGCCGAGTGCGTCGCGCTGCAGAGCGAGCCTCGGACTGTGCCTGCAGTAGCCGTTCCAGTACCAGCAGCAGCTTCGTCATCGTCCACGCACGCGGCGTCGTCCTCGCTCTCGGCGGGGTTCGGCGTGAACGCGATCCTCAACACGGTGTGCGCCAAGCCGGACTGCTACCGCACGATCCGCGGACCGCCCGGCTCGTTCTGCAAGTACCACAAGCAGAGCCGCTTCTGCCGCGCGGACGGGTGCAACAAGAGCGCCAAGACGGGCGGCTACTGCATCTCCCATGGCGGCGGCAAGCGCTGCTCGTTCGAGAACTGCACCAAGAGCGCCAAGCAGGGCGGGCTGTGCATCTCGCATGGCGGCGGCAAGCGCTGCAGCGAGAGCGGGTGCACCAAGTCGGCGCTCGTGGGCGGCTTCTGCTCGGCCCACGGCGGCGGCCGCAAGTGCAAGACCGGTGACTGCAGCAAGACAGCGCTGCTGGGCGGCTACTGCATCGCGCACGGCGGCGGCAAGCGCTGCCAGGTGGACGGCTGCGCCAAGAGCGCCGTGGGCGGCCACCTCTGCGTCTCGCACGGCGGCGGCAAGCGTTGCCAGGCCCAGGGCTGCAACAAGGGCGCCGTCCGCAACGGCGTCTGCATCCGCCACGGCGCCAAGCGCGACGGCGCGACCTCGTCCAACGCCAGCGGCAGCCCGAGCCCGGAGAAGAGCGTCAAGGCCGAGTTCGCGTACTCGCCGTGAGCACGCGACGCCCTCCCCCCCCCCCATTTTTGCTGCACGTTCATAAGTACTGAAGTTGGTGCAAACTGCGCACGGGTCTAACCTCTCGGAATGGAATTATAACCGTCGTATACTGGGCGTGTTGCCCCGCTACGTTGGCCGTCTCACTTCAACTTTCGTTTATTTCAGTACCTGTTTCCCCAGTTCTATGATTCCCCAGAGTTGCCACCATCCTCCTCAGCACGCCGTCGTGCACTCGTATCACGGGCGAACGGCAAGCGGCCGTGGCACTCCCCGACTGACGCGAGGAACGCCGACATACCAAACCCTCCGGCATGCACGACGAGCGACACTGGCCCGAAGAGCTTCTCGGCGTCCAGCGACGGAATCACCCACTGCGCCTGCTCGCTCGCTCCTCCTCCATCCTCCAGGTCACGCGGCGCTGTCGTCTAGTCGTGCAGTTGGCATTCGCTCCGTGAGATACACTCCACACCTGCGAGCGAAGAGCATCGCGTGCTCCCCGTCGTCTGGGTTATCACGGGTTCGTTCTTCTCGTCAGCCCCATCGCTCCAGGATGTGGCTTTGTCCTCCTTGTCGCTTCCCCTCTACTTCAACATGACGCTTCGCCGCCTCGCTTCCCATCTTGCCGGAACCACATCGGGTGCCGCGTCTGCCGTACGATCGTCATGTTCAACCTTTGGCGTCGCCGGTGAGACGTTTGAACGTGTAGACACGGGTTACATTCCACAGTGTTGACGGGTTACACGCCGTAGCGGCGGATGCGGACCTGGATCTCCTGCCGACACGTCGGGCACTGGGTGACCATGGCCGCACACGTGCTGCACGTCTCGTGGCCGCACTGGAAGACCGTGTCCTTGGTGCGGTCCTCGCAGATGATGCAGAGCAGCGACTCCTGCAGCATCGACAGCTCCATCTCGGCGCGCGACATCTGCCGCGTCACGCCGGCCGGTCGGGAGCCCGTCGCCTGCGCTGGCATCGCGCCGCTGAACAGCATCGAGCCGTCGGTGCTATCCAGCGGCGCGGAGGGTGCGGATGCTGCCATGGCTACGCTCTCGTACGAAGGTGGCATGTCCACGGGGCGCCCCTGGAACGAGCTTTCATCCACTGCCGGACGCGGTGCCGGCGCGAGCGAGTAGTTGCCGCCACAGTTATTGGCTTCACTAGTGCTGCTGTTGGCCGGGATGGAGCTGGCCGCGTACGCGCTGACAGGGTAGGCCGGTGTGATCGGTACGGGGGCAGGGAAGACCATAACTTCGGGGACGTTCTGCGCGAACTGGTATGGTCCCTTGTTGAGGTATCCGAGCTGCTTGATGATTTTGTACTGCTCGGGCACTTCCATCAACGCCTGCAGTGAAAACTGCGCGAGCTTCTGTGAGCGCGTGTGGGCCATCGCGGCAATTTTCTGCGATGAAAGGACCGTTAGCTGCTACCCGATAACGTTCAGGTGGCGTAGAGGTAGAGAGCAACGTACGTGGAACTCGACGAACTGGAAGTTATCAAACTTGCGGTTCGTGAGGTAGTTGTCAAAGTAGATCATCGACTCCCACGGCCCATCGCCGACGCCCACCATGACGATGCTAAGCGGGAAGTTGCTAGCGTACATGATGGCGTCGATCGTCTCCTTCTCGTTCTTGCTGACGGCGTGCGGCGGGATATCCACCGAGCGCGTCACTTGACCGTCGGCGATGATCACAAGAATATGGTACTGGCCGGTTTGGTTGACAATGTTGACCGCCTGGTTGATCAGCGGCGCAAACGACGTGGGGCCAGCCATGACCACGTTCGGCACGATGTCGCGGTACCGCCAGCGGATCGCCTCGAACGGGAACCCGGTCTGCGTGGCGTCCTTGGCAAACGTGAAGACGCTGTTGTCGGCGGTGACGTCGTCGCCAAAGCCGAACACAGGGATGCAGTTGTCATCGTCAAAGTCGCGCAGCGTCAGGCCGATGCTCTCAATGACGTCCTCGTACGGGTTGGGCACGTTCACGTCATCCGTGTTGTGGAGCGAGCGGCCGCCGAACGTGCGCTTGCCGCTCCACTCGTTCGACTTGGTGACTAGAGCGAAGTACACCAGGGTAGTAGTCAGTACGTGTAGCCATGTATGGTCGCCCGCGAGACCAAAGGCGGCGCATGTTGAAGCGCCACGTACAGTCCATGCCGACAATGAGGTTGCAGCTCTCGAGCCCATTGCGGCGCAGTGCTACGCGTCACCGGAAGAACCCAACAGCCATACAAGTTAGTCGCCCGCCTTCGACACTATATCGCTCCACAAACGGCGTCTGTTACCTTGCGTGACCTGGTCGACGGTCGTGAACTCGTCGGGGATCATCCGCGTGGACGGCCGCGCCGGCGGCGTGCGCGGCGGGCCCGTGTGCGTGCGCGCCTCGCGGCGCTGGCTGGACGAGGACGAGGACGAGTTGCCCATGATAGGGAGAATGTACGAGGGGGGATACAGGGCCTTTGCGGTCTGTGGCGTGTGTGCGTCGGGGGGAAATCTGAATTGGTGGGTTGACAGCGGCGCCTTCCTCCGCTTCTTCCGGGGGCTTTTTCGACGGACTGGAGGTTCCCGTTCCTTCTCCCTTGACCTCCTCACACCCAAAAGAAAGGGGGGCTGGACAGGGAGGAATGTTTGTATGCGACAAGCACTCATCATCCTGTGACAAAACCAGGTGAACTATGAAATGCTATTCCGGCATACTACGAGGCAATGACACCTTGAAATGACACATAATCAGGTTGAAGGAACGCGTTCTGGTAGACTGGACTCTGTCCAACAACACCCAATCCACCGAACCCTATGGAGATGCCAATATAACCAAACTCAATAGGCTGGATGCCAATTTCAGCTTCCGACAACGTGAGGAGTGCTCTATCCACTGAGATAAGCGAATATACGGATGGGTGAGGTTGGCTTCATTTCTGAAACGAAGCCATCCCGCACCGATGGCTTCATCGCGCTACAGTTGCCACTTCCGGGGACAGTCAGTCGGCGTAGCGTCGGATGCGGAGCTCAATGCCCTCGCGACAGAGCGGGCACTGCGTGAGCTTCGTGGCGCACTCGTGGCAGGTGTCGTGGCCGCACTGGAAGACCGTGGAGGCCGAGTCCTCGAAGCACACGCAGCATTGGCCCAGCTCCGCAGTCTCTTCCGTCGGCTCGTTCTGAGCGAGAGGGTCGGAGGCGGGCACCGTGGGTGGTTCAATTGACAGTCTCAAGGGAGAGACTTGACCAGGAGGCATGGGCACACCAAATCCGTTTGGGCCCTTGTACAAGAGGCCGAGCTGCTTGATGGTCGCGTACTGCTCGGGGATCTCCATGAGCGCTGCAAGCGCGAAGCGCCCGAGCTTGACGGACCGCGTGGTCGTCTGCGCTGCGATCTCCTGCTTTTGCCAGGTTAACAAGAGATGTGAATAGCACTGTTCGCAACACCTGATTGATGCACACGCACATTGAACTCGACGAACTGGAAATTGTCGAACTGCCGGTCCTCGAGGTAATCGTCGTAGAACTTCATGCGCCCCCACGGACCGTCACCGACACCGACCACGACAATGCTCAAGGGGAACATGCTCGCGAGCGTGATCGCGTCTATGTTGGCCTGCTCGTTCGCGCTCACCACACACGCGGGCGTGTTGCTCGGGCGCGTCACTTGGCCGTCGGCGATGATCACTAGAATGTGGTACTGGCCCGTTTGGCTCACAGTTCGGATGGCCTGGTGAATGATTGGCACGAACGACGTTGGTCCGGCCTTGACTACTTTGGGGGCGACGTCGCGGTACCGCTTGCGGAGCGCCACAAACGGGAACCCTTCCTGCGCGGGGTTCTCAGCGAGAGTGAACACGCTGTGGTCCTGCGTAATGCGATCGCCGAAGCCAAACATGGGGATACAGTTGTCTTCATCGAACTCGCGGAGCGTTGTGCTGATGCTTTCGATCACGTCCTCGTATGGGTTCGGTGAGTTGAAGTCGGCGATGTGGTGCAGCGAGCGCCCGCCAAAGGTGTTGTTACCGCTCCAGTCGTTCGACTTGGTGACTGAGAACGCGAATCAAACACGGAGGCATTAGCACGAGCACTTGCACCCGAATCGCCATGTTCACGTACAGTCAATGCCGAGGATGAGGTTACAGCTCTCGAGTCCATTCTCACGCAGCGCTGCCACTCCCATCACCACGTGAGTATCTTCATCTGCATCAGAGGCGAGAAGACATTGCGAGCGCACCGTGTGTGACCTGCTCGATCGTCGCGAACTCGTCGGGGATGATACGAGGCCGCGGCGCGGCCGTCGTCGCCTCTGGAGACCATCGCTCGCGACGGCGCCGCGCGCTGTTCTTGTTGCCCATTTTTTTCGGAATGCCGCGAATGAGGAGAAGTGAAGAAATCGTGGGTACAGTGCGGCGGCCGCGCCGACGGGTCCAGTCCAGTCGATGCGACGCCTAGTCTGACGACACACACGCGCGCACAGGGAGGGTTCTCGACTCCTTCCTTTTCCACGGAACCCACGCACATGTATGATTCACTTAAATAAGCCCTGCTTTCCTGTTGGTCAGACCAGCACGCCGGCCGTGCGGCGCGGCTGCGGTGGGTATGCCATGGATGCGCTGTGCGGCTGCGCGTCGTGCGGAGGCATGGCGCCCTCCTCGGCGGCCTCGCCCGACTGGATCTGGCGGCGGATCGCGTCCTCGGCCTCGCGCTGCTGCTGCAGCAGGCGCTTGCGCTCGTGGCGCGCGCGCCGCGACTGGTGCATGTCGAAGACCTCGATGCCGATGAGGCTGAACTCGCACACGAGCAGGATGAGCGCGCCGCGGAACTTGGGTCCGTCGATGAGCTCCATCTTGAGCACGATCTTGAACAGCGCGGCGTAGAGCGCGGCCATGACCACGGTCGCGAGCAGCAGGTTGTACTTGTAGTTGCGCGCCTTGCGGAGGCGCTTGATCTTCCAGCAGAACAGGAACTTGCCAAAGTAGACCACGAACCACGCGCACGCGAGCGGCGTCGGGTAGAAGACGTAGATCCACTGGAGCATGCGCTCGTTCTCCTCCATCTGCGCGTTCGAGAGCTGGAGCTTCTGGGCCAAGTAGTCGCTCGCGAACGACGTGCCGGCGCCCACCTGGAAGAACGAGGCCACGAGCGCGAAGATCGCGAACACGGTCAGCGACGCGTAGACGAAGCGGAAGAAGCGCTTCTTGTGCACGAAGCCCCAGTAGCCGTCCGAGACGGACAGCATGCGCGACACCTCGCGGCGCTTGCCCATGGTGCAGGGGGGAATGTTGGGGGATTCGAGAACTGCCAACGCGCGTGGCGGAACAAAACGGCGCGGCCCGAGCGACTGGAGAATGTTCTACAGTATGTGGGATCTCGTCTCGCCTTCTCCCAACGCAACGCCCCACCTCACCACTCGCCGCTGGGTTCGAAATGGAGCCACGGAGCGGGTTCAACGCGTGTGGCCGCGTCCCCCCGCACGTGGGTGAATGGAACGGTTCCGTAAAGGCAGCTGAGCGGCCGGCTTCACTTGCGCTTTGTAGACTGCTCGACTAAGTACGATGTGTTCCAGTCAGCCGGCGTCGGATGGCATGAACAGCCGTCGGTAAATTGGAGGCACAATTGCTCTCGCACAAACACGCACGCGCGCGACACAAATCCAACGACACTTTCCTCACAAAACCAACGGACCATGCGCGCGCCGACACCGCCCGCCGCGGCGCACGGCGCCAAGGCGCTGAGCAAGCACCTGGAGCTGCAGTTCCTCAAGGAGAAGATCGTGGCGCTCGAGGAGACGATCACGACGCAGTCGCTCAAGGCGCTGGTCGTGTGCGGGCTGGAGCTGTACCTGTCGCAGGCGCTCGTGCTCTCGCTGTTCGAGTGCGCGGACGCGAGCCAGCGCGACGAGCAGGAGCTCCAGTACATGACGCGCATGGCGTGGATCCCGCTCGTCTGGGGGCTCGTGCTCGCGTTCGGCCACCGCGTGCTGCCGGCCGTGGCGCCCGCGCCCGAGAACCTCGACCGCAACCTGCGCAACGCCAAGCTGCTCACGTGGGCCTACACGCTGGCGTTCCTGATTTGGGACAAGGACATGGTGCTCAAGCGCGGGCCGGCGCTCCAGGTCGCGGCCATGTTCTCCGTGTGCGATCTCGCGCGGTACGAGATGGAGATCGCGCGGCTCATCGAGGACGACGAGGAGGAGCTCGAGCGCGACCGCGAGGTCGAGTCCTTGGCCGACGCCGTGGACGCCGCCGGGCGCGCGACCAACGAGGAGGAGGCGCTCAAGCAGCTGCGGCAGGCCGTCGCGAACCAGCACGGAGACGACGACAGCGACAGCGACGCGGAGCGCGCGGAGCAGCGCACGGGCCACGACTATGTACGGCAAGCGAGCAGTACGGTCGGCACCGACTACCGGGAGTATGCGGGCCCGACGCCGGCGCGGCAAGACGCCACTGGGCATCGTAGCGTGTTTTAATTTATGCAGCACATTGCTGATTTGATAGACCATACTCTCAGCTTGTCTCGCGATCCAACAACTTGGACGCAGCTACACGCAATCCCATCTCGATTGCGTTCTACGCCTTTGTGCCTCAATCACCACCTGCATCGTCCAATGCGGCCTCTTGTAGTTGATTCTGGACGAGCTGTGTGAGCCGCTTGCGCAGCCAGAACTCGACCGACCGGTGGTTGCGTCGCCGCGCAGCATCGAGCGCCGCCTGAACCACCTCGGGTTTGTCGAACTGCTGCGGGCGGTGCGCCAGCAGCCACTCGATGCTGCGCAAGTGATCCATACCCGCAGCCGCGACCATTGCGCGCGTTGTGCAGCCTTCCTGACGGTGCGTGCCTAAGAACTCGAGCATCTCGACGTGGCCGATGCGTGCAGCGGCGTCCATGGCCTCGGTGGAGCACCCCTCGTGACGGTTCGCGTGGAGCCATTTCACAACCTCGAAGTGGCCAAACTGCGCGGCGTTGTCCATCGCGCGAGCCGTGCAGCCCTCGTTGCGGTTCGCCGACAGAAACTGGAGAATCGCGAGGTGACCGCCCTTGGCCGCGAGGTCCATCGCGTCCGTCGAGCAGCCCTCGGTGCGGTTCTCATGCAGCCACCGGACGGTCGCGAGATGGCCGTTGCACGCGGCCATGTCCATCGCACGGGGCGTGCACCCGCTTGCGGGACATCGGTTCTCGTGAAGCCATTGCACCAGTTCCAAATGGCCCCGTGCGGCCGCGCGGTCAATCTCGTCGTGGCCCACACGGTCCCCCGGCCGATTCGCGTGGAGCCACTGAACCAGTTCGAGGTGTCCGTACGAGATAGCCTCGTCCATCGGGCGGATCGCGCTTGTCGTGAAATGGCGAGGATAGTGAGCGTGCAAGAACTGAATGATGGGGAGATGACCCTTGGAGGCTGCTCGCCACGCGGCGTGGTCAGAACAGCCCTCGGTGCGATGCTCGTGGAGCCACTGGACCACATCCAAATGACCTCGCTCTGCTGCGCCGTTCATCGCTGCGACGGAGCATCCTTCCGATCGGTTTGCGTGCAGCCACTGGACGATATGCAAGTGTCCATTGGTCGCCGCGAGGTCCATGGCACGCGTCGTCGTGCCTTCTGGTCGGTTCTCATGAAGCCACTGGAGCACGTCCAGATGTCCGTTCCCCGCCGCGTGAATCATCGCGTGGACCGTGCAGCCCTCCTTGCGGTACTGGTGGAGAAACTTGACGACGTCCAAATGGCCGGCTCCGGCGGCGCCGTTCATCGCACCGACCTTGCAGCCTTCCGTGCGGTTCCAGTGGAGCCACTCGACGACGTGGAGATGGCCGTTCGTCGCCGCGAGGTCCATGGCCGTCGGCGTGCAGCCTTCGTCGCGGTTCTCGTGGAGCCAGCGCACTGTATGGAGATGGCCGTTCTCGGCCGCTGCGACCATCACCGCCACTGGGACGCTCTCGACGGGGCGGTACGCGAGCAACCACTCGATGGCGTCCACGTGGCCATTGCTAGCCGCGCGGATGAGCGCGTCGCCCATGGAGAACTGCAGCTGACGCGCCTGCGGCGGACGCCGGCGGGCGACCGCGCGTGCCTCTGTGGTCTTGGTCAGGTGGTCCAGCAAGTGGACAAAGCCCGCGCCGGCCGCGGCCTCGACCGTCCACCGCCGTGACGCGTCGAGGTACCGCGCGATCCGCGAGACGACATGCGGCAGCGCCGCGATCGCCTCGCGCTCGCGCGCGACCACACGAAGCCCCGTGAGCATGGGCAGCTTCGAGGTATCGGTGGCGCAGGCGGCGGATGAGCCGGTCGCGCGGAGGAAATCGCGCGCGCGCTTGGGCGGCATGGAGACTCGTGCGCGTGGGCTGGCGATTTGGCTTCTGGCGGTCATCTCCGGGAAGGTCTCTGGGAAAGAGAGATCTCCCGGTTACCATCATTCCGATTCGTACTTTGTCGAAACGGATAATTTGTGGTTTACCGAAAATACCATCATTCCTCAAGCGTACTTTAGAGGGCATGGAATGTACATGCGCGTCTTTTCACAGGTGGATTCGGATCGCAGGAAAAAGGGAAACATGCGAGCGGAAACGCGCTTGTTGCCCACGGACGCGCTCTGTATACGCGACCGTCAGCGCGATGCCCGCGCATCCAGTTGCGTAACAAGATGCGCGGTGTCTCGGCGGTTCCAACCATGTCAGAAACGCGTCCGGAGGCGGCCTACGTGCCGAGCTCTCGCGCGTGTTTCCTTAGGATTGCTCTTCGTTTGGCTCGCGGTAGCGGCGCCGCTGGCTGCGGCCATGGTCGTGCGCCGCCCGTGGACCACGCAGCACTGGTGCCGCAGCGTGGAAGCGCCGCGCTGGCCCTTCGCGTACCAGAAGTCGGCGGCGCAGCGCCTCGAATGGAAGGGCCGCACCAACGCCAACACGCAGGACATGCGCCACGAGTGCACGGTGCTGGGCGTCGCGAGCAAGTGCCACCGGTGCGAGGACATCGCGTGCGGCCCCACGAAGGCCGCGACGTGCGCGTACCAGATCCAGGGCGTCGACTGGGCGCAGCTGCCAAAGAACATCCCGACCGTGACCGACGTACCGTGGGCCGTGGGCGGCGCGCACCGGTACGACTACGGCAACGCCGCAACGCAGGCCATTTGCCTGTTTCTCTCCGGCGGTGACTGCATCACGCACTCGGCGAGCGACTACAGTGACTGCACGGTGCGCTGCTGGGGAGCAGCCGGCTCGTCGGGCAAGATCAAGGCCGTGCGGCACCCAGAACGAGGCGACGCACGCGTGCTCCCGAACGGCGACGCCGACGCCGCCGACATCTGGAGCTTCCCCACCGACTACTCGGGCGACGGCAAGCCGCAGGGGCTGGTTTCGACGCTCGCTGGGTCGGGTACACTTGGTTTTCGCGACGGCGCCGCGGCCACAGCGCAGTTCAACAACCCGCAGGACGTGGCTGTGGACTCGACCGGTGCCGTGTACGTCGCGGACACGGACAACCACCGCATCCGTCGGATCGATCCTGCCACGCAGACTGTGATGACACTCGCGGGGGACGGTACCGAGGGTAGCAGAGATGGCGCTGCAGCGACCGCGCGGTTTTCGTTCCCGACGGGGATTGCGGTGTTTGAAGACCTATCAAACAATGGTAAGGTCGTCGTTTTCGTTGCGGACACGGGCAACCACCGCATCCGCAAGATCGTCGACGGTGTGGTGTCGTGCTTTGCGGGGCTGTGTGGCAACGGTGTTGAGAGCGCGATCCTTGCGAAGAGTCCGGCGGTGCCGCATGCGGGTGTAGCGGATGGCGATGCTGTGAGCTCCCGATTTGACACTCCGATGGGCATTGCTGTGGATTTGAACGGGGTGGTTTTCGTTGCGGATACGGGCAATCATCTTATCCGTCGTATCGGGTAAGTTCCTCCATTTTGTTTCTTGTGTTGAAAGGCTTGTGGAAGAAAGCCCAACTTTTTTGTTTGTCTAGAACCGACGGCGTCACCACCACTTTGGCTGGCAATGTCGTCGCCAGTAATGATGCTGATACGCCACGCTGTGTGTCACCATGTCTCAAGGGAGTGGCAGGTTTCCGCGACGGGAATCTCACTTACGCGCAATTCAACAACCCTCGAGACGTCGCGATCGGCCTCCAGTCCACAGTCGTTGTCGCAGACGGTCACCGTATTCGTCGAATAAACTACGACGGTACCACCTCCGTGCTGGAAGGTGTCACGTCTTCAAATCGAGTGGTCACGATTGCTGGATCGAATGTCGCTGGGACTGTCGATGGGTCTGGTACTGAGGCAACGCTGAGAGCACCAGCGGGGGTCACGGTGAGCTCGGACGGTCGCGTGTACGTTGTGAGTCCCATTACATGCAAGATGCGGCAGATCTCGACGGCGACGCAAGTCGCGCGAACCGTCTCGTGTACAACGAGATTATCACAAGTGCTACTTCCAAGCGGATGTTCGTCGTATGAGCCACCGGTGGATGAGTTATTCCTTCGGGTCTCTCCGGTGACCAACAACATCTACTACAATTTCAAACATCGTCAGGTGAGCGACCCTATTGACGGGCCCACTCTTCTTGGCCGACAGATAAAAGACTGTACGGGCACACCGCCAATCGATACGTTCGAGTTGGGGACCATGTCACTGGCCAAGCGGAACCCAACTACGCTAGCCGAAATTCTAGACGCCAAAGAAGACCGAGAGGATGGAACGACGATCAAAGTGAAGTGTCCGGCGGGTTGTGCAGCGCCAGCGAATGTCGTATATGGCTCGAAAATGTACACGGATGAGTCATCGATCTGTGCCGCTGCGATCCACGCCGGTGTGATCACGCACGCGGACGGCGGTCTCATTGAAGTGATGCTAGAGCGCGGAATCAACTACGACGATGCAACAATCAAGACGGGTTCGACGGCCAATGGCGTGATATCACTCACTATGCCATCGGAATCCACAAAAGCTGCTCGGCTGTTCAGTATCCGCGTGTACCCGCTTGCCCAAGTCGAGGTGCAAACAGTCGCTGGAGCTCCGTCGGCGCAGCTCAAGAGTGGATGTGGATTCGTCGACGGGATGCCACCGCTAGCGGCCAGGTTTAACGGACCGCACGGTGTCGAAATTTACTCTCAACACAGTCCGACGCGATCGCGCCAACTCGTGATCGCCGACAGCTGGAACCATCGTATTCGCCGGATGACCGCGAGCTGTTCCAAGATTTGTGAGAATGGTGGGACATGCGTAGGCGCAGATACATGCTCCTGTACGACAGGATGGTCAGGTGACGACTGCTCCATTCCAGTGTGCTCCACCAAGTGCACAGGCAGGCAAGTGTGCGTTGGCCCAGACACGTGTGCATGTATCCCCGGTTATCGTGGCCCACCAGCCTGTACAACACCAGTGTGCGTGCAGTCGTGTGCCAACGGGGGGTCTTGCTCAGCACCAGACACCTGCACTTGCGCTTCCGGGTGGTTTGATTCAAACTGCACGACACCAGTTTGCTCACAAACGTGCGGCAACGGCGGAAACTGTACGGCTCCCAGCACTTGCAGCTGTCCCTCCGAGTGGAGTGGTGCTGACTGTCGCGTACCCGTGTGCACGCAGCCGTGCAAGAATGGAGGATCCTGCGTTGCGCCGAACACTTGCCTGTGCGCAAATGGGTGGAGCGGTCACGACTGCGGAATGCCCGTGTGCTCGCAAGGTGAGTTCGTGCCCCACCCTAGCGGTTTGCTAAATGCTCTTTGGCGTCCCTTCTCTTTTGAGAATTACGTGCCGTGCGATCTGCCCAAGTGGTGCGACCAGACCAACGAGTTCGACTGCATCTTTCGCTTGCAGAGTCCACTTGTCCAAGTCGGTTTTGGAGCGAGTGGCAGAATACGCACCGGTCGCGTTCTTGATCCGAAGCTTGATCCGAAGACAAAGCTCGCACGCGGGTGCCTGTTGATCGAACTGGGAAAAACAGCGCTCGCGCCGTACCAGTACCTGAATGAGAAAAACGAGACCAGCGGCTACTACCGCTTTTCGCCGAAAGTACCGTTCGGCTGGAGCGCGCCCGGTGCACCGTGGCGTGGCATCAGCCAAGCGGAGATCGGTTTTCTCCCTCCTTTTAATGTGCAAAGCGATAGACAAGTCGCGCTGGTAGAGAAACGGAACGTCGTTCAGGGCGTGTACGCCTGTGCCAATGGTGGCAGTTGTTCATCGCCGGGGGTCTGCCAGTGTGCTCCCGGGTGGATCGGTTTTGACTGTCGCACACCCGTGTGCTCTCAAGGGTACTACACGCCGTCACAGCCCACTTACTTTGCGGCCGACCCGCCAGAAGCCAAAGACCCGCGCCAGCCAACCTCGAACCCACAATACACCGCGACCGTCGAGACCATAACCTACGATACCGTGACAACGACAACCGTGACCCGCGGTGGTGTGCGGTACCTCCTGTCCACGGGTAACCAAGGTGGCTACGCGTGCTCAGCGCGTAGTATCACCAAATGGGAAAAGCCCGTGACGATCGGTCCGTACGCGTCCCCGGAGCTCTACTTTGAGCACCCGAACTACTTCTCCGGCTACATGGACATGAAGGAGCAGCTGGACGGGTATTACCACACGTATTGGGAGGATATGTTCTGGCCGCCGCTGTACGAGCTCACCAAGCCTCTGCTGGACGACACGCGCCAAGGCTGGAAGAGAGGCGGTACATGGCAACGCGTCGCTGGTTCCAAGTGGCAGAAGGGGAAATGCCTCGTGCAGTTTGAGCGCAAGTGCGCTCGTGACGCGATGGTAGATCTGCTCACCTCATCAGCCAAGATCGTCACGGACACCGATGCCTCGTACAGACCACAGGCCACGTACTCGATCGCGCGGGCGACGCGTGTGGGCTTCTGGAACCAGACCAAGACGGGTGACTGCGTGGACCACGTCTTGCGTGGCTGCTACAACAACGGCACATGCGTCGCTCCAGACACATGCCGGTGCTCCGATGGGTGGCAAGGCCCTGACTGCTCTGTGCCAATCTGTACGCAACCGTGTCTGAACAACGGCAACTGCACGCTGCCGAATCGGTGCACGTGTGAAATTGGATGGACGGGCAACGACTGCTCTATACCCATGTGCGCGCAAGAGTGTCGTAATGGAGGCAAGTGTGTGGCGCCGGACAAGTGTCAGTGTGTTACGTGGGCATCTAAGTGGCGTGACGGTCGAGAGGAAGGAGGGGAACCCGTATTCAAGACGCCTGAGGGCCAAGCACAGATCACAGGGTACACGGGGTACGACTGCAACACGCCTATCTGTGTGCAGGCACAACGGTTCGTGCTCAACACGCAACGCGACACGTCAGGGTTTCTGTCGCTGCGTGGCCACGGCAAGGACGGCAAACTCAACTGCTCCACGTATCGCTGCCCCCAGTTTGACGAGGAACTCATCTCGAACGACGGCACATCGTTCCAGAGCGGCTGCTCGGTGGGCAACCCGCTGCCGAATCCGGTCAGCATGGCCACCACCGTGACCAAGATCCGAAACATCCGCAATTACAACGACTCGATCAACACCAAGCGACAGTCGGACGGCTACCTATGCAAGAATCTCGTGTGGGAAGAAGGCGACTACACCTCGGGGCGGTACACACGCGTCAACTACCTCAACATCACGAAGGTCGGCGCCAACAAGTGGGCGTACGGCGTGACGACCCCCGGCGAGGGCGTGTTCATGTGCTACAACAAAGGCTCGTGCATTGCGCCTGACACGTGCTCGTGCGGCGACGGGTGGCAGGGTATCGATTGCAACATCCCGATCTGTCGCTTCCTCCAAGCGGACGGATCGGTCGTCACGGGCTGTTTGAACGACGGCGTGTGCGTCGACAAGGATACGTGCAAGTGCATCACGGTCGAGTCATCGCTGTACGAGCGCCACCCAACTGCGCCACGTGGACCGACGGGCTACACCGGAGTTGACTGCGCGATACCCATGTGCGTCCAGGGCGTCTTTGATCCAATGTGCCGAGTGAGCGGCGTCGCGGGCGTCGACGGCTGCTATCGCTGCAAGAACGGTGGGCTGTGCGTCGCGCCGGACGTGTGTAAGTGTGCCGACGGGTGGACAGGCTTCGACTGCAGCCAGCCGATCTGCCGGATCGACAGCATCAACAGCACCGTGCGCGCTCAGCTCTTCACCGTCGACGACCAGAAAATCCTCAACTTCATGGCCGATCCGTGCGGCACAAACGGCGGCCGCTGGGGCAAGGAAGTCGTAAACGGCGCGCGCATCGGCCAGGGGAACTGCACGCTACCCAGCAAGTGCACGTGCCTCTGTCGCCAGAAATACGACCCGGTGCTCTGCAAAGAGACTGGCGAGTTCTGCGAGAAGCCGTGGAAGGACCCATTCCACCGTTCGATCCCGCCAGGATACGTGTACGGTACCAACAACTGCGTGGACGGCTTCCAGGGGCTCGAGGACGCGAATGGCAACTTCTTGTCGTGCCACTTGCAGATTTACGTGCCGTCGCTGTACCGCCGGTACACTGTCTCGATGATCGCGATCCTGTCGGTGTTGAGCGTGATTGTGCTGATCGCGTGGAACCAAATCCGGAAGAACATTCGCCGACGACGCCTGCTCGCCAAGGCCGAGCGACGCCGGTCGCGGAAGAACTCGGAAGAGAACCCTGCGGGCAAGCGCAAGAGCGGCGCCTTCGCCCATGTGAAGCAATCGTAAAGGTCGCTTTGGGTTGCTATTCTTTTTGTTCCTTGAGTGGTGACAACTGAACACGAGTTTCCGCCAACCTGTCTGAAAGGATGGCCCACCGTTGAGACCGATAACAGGGGCAAGTATCGAGCTCTGAATATACTTCAGAACATGACACGCGTGGTTGGATGCGGATCACAGACAAGAATAGCAAACTACTCGCGCGGCCACTTCCAACTCAACAGGCAATGTCAAGATGCTGCGCGCCAGTCAGTGCTCATTTCTGCTGCTCCAAGTCAGACCAAGCGCAAAGTGATGGCTTCGATCGTTCTCGACCTCGTTGTTCCCGGCGCCGGCTCGGTTCTGAGTGTGCTCGCGGAGATATTCAAGCTATGCAGCGAGATGAAGGAGAGTCAGGAAGCTTGTGTACGCGTTCATCGTCGCTTGAAGGACATTTTCACGGAGCTCGAGAAGCTCGAGTTGGGCAATCAAGCCCCTTCACCTGAAGCACTGGGCCGTTATGTCGCTATGCTGCGGAGCTATTTGGACTGTCTCGGTCGCTACAGAGGGAAACCACTCCACGTGCGACTGCTTCAACATCAGAAGATGATGGACGAAATCCGCTTGCTCAACGAAGAGATCGACACGCTCGTCAAGGTGCTGAACATTGCAACAGCAGGTGTGATGATGCAGTGGAAGCAACAGTGGGAGCAAGACTGCGCCATGCAAATGGATCTGCTGGAGCAAATAGTGCGTAACAGTGAGAGCTTGCTGAGCGAGCTGCGCACTGTACGGGAGCAAGTCGCGGCGCTGACGGATCTTCGGTTTGAGCTCCATCAGAAGCGCCTGGAAGCGGACACACTCAAGCCGGTCAAGCTGTTGTGCAATGAACTCGTGCGCGTCACCAAATCTAACGTGGACACAATCCCAGCTTGGTTTATTCCGCAGCACGACCTCGAGTACGACAGCAAGCCATTTGCGAGCGGCTCGTTCGGCGCTTTGCATCGTGGCACGTGGGGCTCTGGCACAAAAGTCGTTGTTAAGACGTTGCTTCACGGCGAGTTGACGAATGAGGCAGCCGCGATGGCTCAGTTCCTTCACGAAGTCCAAGTCTGGTTTGATCTTCGCCACCCAAACGTCGTGCGCATGTTTGGCGCCTGTCATGTGACATCGCCCCCGTTTATTGTCTGTGAGGACGCGACCAACGGAAATATGGCCACGTTCCTGGCCTCGTACGGACATGACTGCATGTGGGGGCTGTTGCACGAGGCTGCCCTCGGCTTGGAGTACTTGCACCGCCATCGAGTCGTGCATGGCGATCTGAAACTCAATAATCTGCTCGTCGGTTCGAATGGGGCAGCGTTGGTGGCAGATTTTGGCTTAAGTTTCGTTAACGACGGCTCCACGGACAACAACTCACAAGAGCGCGGTGGCTTGCGATGGCGCGCACCCGAGTGTTTGACTGGAGCTCCTACCTTCGAGGCCGACGTGTACTCTTTCGCCATGTGTATCATAGAAGCAGTGCAGGGCGAGCCCCCGTTCGCGTACACAGGAGACGACGTCGTTATACAGAGCCTCCGCGACGGGCAAATACCCCCGAGGCCAGCAGAGATGTGTGATGAAGCGTGGGATCTGGTCGTGTCGATGACTGAATTTGATCCGTCGAAACGCCCGACGATGTCAGGTGTGATCAGCACGCTGGGCCAGTTCAAAAAGACGAAGGATAAATCCACGTGCAGTGCCTTACTTCTGCGGAAACCGACGACGGAACATCGATTCAGAGAAGGTAGCGACATCTACGAATTGGTTGCAGCGCTCAAGAGCGATTCCGAGTCTGTCAGATACTCTTCACTCAAATGGCTGTATCGAAAGGCTGACGAAGAAGCGATGACGCACGGAATCAAGCAAGCGGATGGGTACCGTTGGCTCGTTCATTGCTTCCAGCAGTCAGGCGCCAGTTGGGATCAGACGATATACACGTACGCATGTCTCCAACGCATGGTCCATGGAGGTGCGATAACGCAAGAAGAGCTGAACATCTTGGCATTCCCCGCATTCCCGCCCGATGGTAAGCTTGACGAGTTGGTTGACGCAGTGCGCTCTCCCAGTAATCGCGACGAGGAACCCGTGCTCGAAGCGCTCGAGAAGCTGCGCTGGATACGGGAGTGGGATTTGACCTCCAAGCATATCGTGATCCCGGTTGTCGTCAACTTGCTTCGTGTTGGCACGGCAAAGCAGTTGGAGGAAGCGACACGCACACTACAGACCTTGATCGACGATGCCAAAGACGTCGAAGTTATGATGAACAACGGAGCTCTACCTCTCCTCACAAACCAATTTGATGTTGGCTCCGAGCGGCAAAAGGAGCACTCGGCAGTGGCATTGGGGTATCTGGCCAAATACTCGGACACAGCAGCCCTTCCTCGTGTGATTCAATATCTCACTGAGCTGGTCCGAGCCGGGAATGTCCGGCAAAAAATCTCTGCGGCTCGCGCGATGAAAGACATTGTCGTCAATCCGGCCAACAGTCATGCTGTGGCTGAGGCACGCGTGTACGAGCCACTGGTTGAGCTTCTTCGTGATGGAAGTGATCGGCAGAAGGCCACAGCCGCAGAAACAATTCGCTTGTGCTTGACTAGCGAAGTAAACAAACGCGCAATCGCCGGCGCCGGTGCGATTCCTCTGCTCGTCGAGCTCGCTCGTACGGGGTCGCCGAACTGCAAGCAGGTTGCATCTATGGCCTTGGGCCGCCTCGCAAACCATAGTGAGTCGAGGCTCCAGGAGATCTCAAACGCGGGGGGCATTCGTGTAGCTGTGAATCTCATTCGTGGTGGATGCGATGTGACGAAGCTATGCGCTTTGTTTACGCTCATCAATCTTGCAAGGACACGGCCGCATCAACTCGCGATCGCTGCGGCCGGCGCTCTCGTGCCAGTAATCGAACTTGTGCGCGCGGGAACAGAAGACCAGAAAGTGTACGCCGCAGACGTCATCGCCAATCTTGCTCTAAACAACGAACCCATGGGTCGCGCGATTGGCGCCGCCGGAGGGATCCCGCCGCTCATCGCTCTTGTCCGAAATGGCAACGAGATGCACACCCATTCGGCTGCACGGGCGTTGGAGCGGCTCGCAACAAATGAAGACAACGCGCGCGCTATGATTGCTGCCGGCGCAATCCCGGCTCTTGCCGAGCTCGCAAAAAATGGTCGCGACCAGCACAAGGCACTCGCGGCCGTCGTATTGCATCACCTGAGTTTTCTTGACCCAGAAGCTAACCGGATCCGTCTGGACTTTGCAGCTATTGTCAACCACCTCCGCAGTCCAAGCGAGGATGAGCGGGGTTTTGCGGCATTTGCGTTGGATAAGCTGGCCGCGCTCAGTAAGAGAAACTGTGAAGCGATCGTCTCAGCTGGAGGCATTATTCCGCTCGTTGAGCTTGTCCATGCCGGCTCAGAGATCAACAGAGCAAATGCGACGAGCATTCTTCAGCAACTCGCACAAGTCAGCGCGCTTATTTGCCGTAGCATCGTCGACGGGGGCGCCGTCTCGCCTCTGGTTGTGCTGCTTCGAGACGGAGCAGAAGATACGAGCGCTCGTGCCGCGGATATTTTGGCCAGCATCGCGCAGATTGGAGATGACTTTCGACAAGTCCTCATTGACGCCGGAGCCGTATCCGCGCTTCCTAAGTGTCTTGGTTGTGGAACCAAGGAGCAGCAAGCTATGGCAATCCGGGCGTTGAGAAATCTTGCGTCGGGTGGAGCCCCAGCTCGTCAGGCGGTGGTAAAGGCTCTCCTAGAGATTGCCCAGCATGGTGACGACAAGTCGAAAGAAGATGCAGTTGCAGCCATTGCCGTCATTGCTTCAGACGTGTCAGTGTGCCGACGCCTCGCTGACACTGCCCATTTATCTATCTTTGTCCAGCTCATTGCCCATGGTACCGATCCGCAGAAGAAGCAGGCGACCATGGTGCTACGTTGTCTCGCCGAGAGTAGCGATGGAGCATTCCATGACGACATAGCACGTGCGGGAGGCATCACAGCACTTGCCAACCTAGTTCACACGGGCTCACGAGATCTCAAGAGAGATGGTGCGCTTGTGCTGGCCACGCTTGCTCGTCGCAGTCCCGGCAATCGCGCTCAGCTTGTTGAGCTCCACGTCGTCCCCCCACTCGTGGAAATGACAAGGCTCGGCGATGATGAGCAAAAAACTGGCGCCGTTCTTGCTTTGGGATCGCTGATGAAATCAACCGCGGCACAGCGAGAAGTCAAGATGTTTGGTGGGCTGGACACGATGCGGTCGCTCGTAAAGAACGGCACCCCGGAACAAGTGAAGGCCGCAAGACGGGCGCTTTCGAAGGACTCACGCTGCCACGTCAGCTGAGCTCTTCGCGTAGAAACACGGTTTGGGGGGCAACCCATCAGGTGACTGCACGCTGAGAAACAAAGTCTTCAATAACCCTAGCCAAAGATGACACTGTCTCGAACAAACAGCACGGGCAGATATATACGCTTATGTATTGTAGAGGCACTTACGACACCAGCATGTGGATGGGAATCTGTGAATGGCGCTTCGGGGCCTCCGTCTCGGTGGGTGGTGCGTCCGTCACAGCAGCCTCGCCATTCGTTGCCGGGTCATCCTGATGCTCCACTTCCATGCTCGCGTGGCCGTTCCCATTGGTTACGCTGCTACCGTTGCCGTGGCCATGGCCGTTTGCGATCAGCTGGCGCAGATACTCTTCTCGGCGCTCGCCCGACTCGGCGAGGAAGGAAGCGAGCTCCTGGGCCGCGCTCGCACTCGTCAGCTCCAGGAACGGGTTGTGAAGGATGCGGTCCTGCGTTTGTACGCGCTGCATGATCGCGATCTCGAACGCGTTGCTTGGCGTCGGAAAAGTGAATTCTTCAAGGCGCGTGATGTCGACCGAGCCGAAGCGGTCGACGCGGGATGGCGACTGCGCGTTGAGCAGCACGCAGATCGCGTGCACCTTGCGCTCGAGAAGCGCGAGCGACGGGAAGTCGTCCACCACGTGGTAGAGCCACGCCTCGGCCTGCTCAGGCGTCTCAAAACGGTCCTTGTACAGCGCCTCGAACGCATCTGTGCCCTCGATGAACACTTGGCGGACGTGGCTCTCACGCGCGCGACGGTGGAAGGGCAGCTGACGGTCCAGCAGGATGCGTTCCCACCCGTAAATGCCATACCGAGCCATGCCGTAGAACACGCCGAGGTCGTGGACCCACGGACACCACCACACCGGCATCTTGTCGACGAGATCCGGGCTGCCGGAGCGCAGTAGCTCGATCAGATCGCTCTTGCGGTGGGTCAGAATATCACACACGTCATTCAGCAGCTCGACGCGGCGCAGCGTGACCCACGCGATGTTGCGCGCCTTTAGACCGTGCGCGAGGACGCCCTCATGCGCGTCGACAAACTCAATGCCAATCAGATCCGCGAGCGCCATGGCGCGCTGATCCGACCCCAGGGGATCCACTTTCATGGCTGCAATCTCGCGGCACTTGGGCAGGAACCGCTCGATGTAGAAGTCCTTGGCCATCTCAGTCGTCTTGTTCAGACGGCCCCACTGGACAATGTTCATCCACGACAGGCTATCTGTCTCCCACGCAAACGGAGGCACATTGAAGTGTTCGTGCGCACGGCGGTCGAGCGACAAGGATGCCTTGGCGTCAATGCGCGGCGCGCCGTGCAGTGCGATGAGATACGAAAAAGTGCGGCGCTCTTCTTTCGTCCAGTCCTTCGGCTTGATCTTCGAGCCGATCACCGGATCCGGCATCTGCTGCGAGTTGCTAACAACAGCCATGTGGCGCAGCATATCGATTTGCGCGAGTTGCATAGCCTTGAGTTCCACGCGTCGGAGCGACGCAGCTCGCAGCTTGCGCTCAAGCGTCGATTGGCGCTGCTGCTCCAACCCGGCGCGCTCCTTCTTGTAGATCTCCTGCTCCTTCTGGCGCTTGACATCGTCGGCCGACAGCAACCAGAACAGCAATCGGTTCATTTGCTGCACTTCTGGCTGCTTGAACTTCTTTTCGTCAGATGCGCTCGCACTAGCTTCCGCACCGGCAGCCGCACCGTCCCCGCCTTCGCTTTTTGTGCTCGCGTCCCCCGACGTGGAGGAGGACGGGGCAGACTTCTTCTTGGCAGGTGTTTCTTCCTGTTCACCGTCAGACTCGTTAGTCGCAGACGCTGTCTCGCTTTCAGTCTTCTTGTCGTCGGTTCCCTCCTCGACTGCTCTTCCAACGTTTGCAGCATCATATGCTTGAGCAATCTCTGCGAATCGCAGACGCTCGTCGCCCAGAATTTGTGCGCAACGACCGTAGCCGAGTAGGAACACACCAATGAGTAGGCTGCGATCTGCCTCTTCATTCCACCAGTATGTAATCTGGGTCCACGGCGGTCGCTCCGCGCCAATATCGGCTAGCTCCATCTTGTTCTTAACTGCATCCACACCGTAGTAGGAAACACGATCATCAAACTCGGCAGTCGGCGGCGGCGGGGGGCCCTTCTTGCCTTCCTCGTCGTCCTTCATTTCCTCATCCACTGGGTGCTCGGTCCTGTATTCTTCGTCCAAACGCTCCAACGCAGCGGACACTAAACGTCGCAGACGCCAAAGCATGTCCAGTCGAATCAATACACGTCGACCTCCGCCTTGCTTCAGCTTGAGCACAAAATCTTCGTCCTTCAAGACTGGAGACATCTCCTCTTCGTTCACGATGCCTTCTTTGTGTGCGTGCATCGCAGTGCGAATCATCGACTTGACAAATGGAGAGTCGTCTTTCGAGGACGCGGTCGGCTCGATGCACGATAGACTACATGCGTAAATGAACTCCCGCGCAAACTGCTCGACCTCGTCGACGTTTCGACTGCCACCGCTCTGACTGCGAATAATCTCCCAGCGACCGAAGCCATAGTGCATGAGGGCTCGCTGGAGGCGATCACGACCGTTTTGAGTCCAGTCTCGAGGTTCACGCTTCTCTTCGGCCTTCTCGCGTTCTCGTTCCTCGCGCTCACGCTCTTTTCGCTCGGCTTCACGCTCTTTCTTATCCAGTTCGTCTTCTGATTCCGAGTCCGAGGCATCAGCGCTTTGGTTCGCACCGAAGCGAGACACCCTCGTGCGCTTCCGCTGCTGGGGCAGCAAGTCCTCTTCTGGTTCGTCGGGCTCTGTCAGGCCGACAGCCTTCTTCCAAAAGTCCGGGTCGTCAAGGTCAACATCGTCAGACGTTGTTGCCGACACAAAACTCGCCTTCGAGAATGATGACTTCGCTTCTTGCTCATACTGAATGATTTGCGACGAGCGCTTGAGAATCTGGTCGATATCTGCAGCACAGAACTGCTCAGCTTCCGTGTCATCATCACGAAAGACATCGTAGGCTCCGCGCTTGAGCAGCTCATCGATCTCCTTCGCTTCCTGAGCCTTCGACGACTTCTTCTTGGATCCTTCTTTCTCTTCCTCATTTTCCCTCCGCATGTGTGTCAACACAGCCTTATCGAGACCGAGCTTGAGTGAGGCCTTGTGGAACATGTGCATCTCGTACGTCTTACGTGTAATGAGACGGTAGATCTTGACGGAATGCGTTTGACCAATACGATGCGCACGGGCCTGCGCCTGAAGATCATTCTGCGGATTCCAGTCGCTATCGAAAATGATGACCGTGTCAGCAGCAGTCAAGTTCAGACCCAAGCCACCTGCCTTCGTCGAGAGCAGCATGACAAAGCGGTTGTACTCGGGCTTCACGAAGCGATCCACGGCGGCCTGGCGATCATTACCACGAATGTTGCCATCGAGTCGCTCGTAGAGGTGCCCGACGTAGCGCAAGTAGTCCTCGATGATGTCGAGCACGCGCACCATCTGACTGAAAATCAGCACCTTGTGGCCACCTTCCTTCAGCCGCGGCAGCAGTTTGTCGATAAGCACCATCTTACCACAGCATTTGACCATCATCTCGTGGCGTTGAGCTTCATTCGTGAGACCTTCAATGAGTCGTTCCTCCACGCCGTTGTTCAAGTACGGGTGGTTGCAGCATTTTCGAAGCTCCATCATGACGTTCATGAGGTTGGGGACGTTGTTGGGATTGCCGCCACGACTCAGGAAGGACGTGTTGCGCTCGTAGATAGCACGGTACCACTGCTTCTGCACGGGAGTTAGTTCCACCTCGATGATCGTCTCCTCTTTCGGAGGCAAGGACTTCTCGACGTCTTCCTTCTGGCGTCGAAGCAAGTATGGCTTCAGCATCTTGTGGAGGTCGGCAACCTGCTGTGCTTCATGAAGATCCCCAAACTTGTCCAAGAAGTCAGTGACGCTCGGGAAAGACTTCGCATCAAGGAAGTTGAGCAGCGCCCACAATTCCTCAGTCTTGTTTTGCAGGGGCGTGCCCGTCAGCAGGACGCAATGGTCACGACGTAATGAGCGGAGCTGCTCCACGAGACGGGATGACTGGTTCTTCAGACGATGCGCTTCATCTACTACGAGACAACGCCAGCGAATCTTGGACAAAATGCCGATATCTTTGATCGCGACTTCGTACGTCGTCACCAAAATGTTAAACTTGAACGGCTTCTTCTTGTCTGGGCGGTTGTGGGAGTCCAAGTAGTAGAACTCGAAATCGCGAATGAGTTCACGGGAATCCGTGTTGCCGTGGTACACGATCGAGTTCATCACGGTCCACGTGTCACATTCACTTTGCCACTGCGCGATGAGCGACAACGGGGCGACGACGAGGAATGGCCCACGCGCCTTGATCTTTTCGTTTGTGCGAAGGCTGTCGAGAAATGAAAGCGTTTGGATGGTCTTACCGAGACCCATCTCATCGGCGAGGATACTCGGTCGCTCGTTATAGTAGTTCCAAAGCAGCCAGTTCAAGCCTTCAAGCTGATACGCACGCAGCGAGAGCGCCTGGTCCTCACCAAACTTGGGAGACTCTTCGAGCTTGCGGTAGTCACGCAGCGACGGTCGCGGCAGTGCCTCCCACTCCTCCTTGGGCGGCACGATGCAGCGCTGGTTGTACTTGGCGATCGCCTCGTCGTCCTTCAGGTCGCATGCACGTTCCCACGTCGCATCCGTGTACGGCAGCACTCGCCACTTCACGAGATACCGCAGGCCGTCATCGACGGGCGCGTCCGGGTACGCCGGGTCGGCTGGGATCGCTGCGTCCTGGCGGTGCGCCAAGATTCGGTGAATCTCGAGGTACTCGGGGTTGAAATATTCCATCTCACCAGCGTCATCCATGTTCTCGCCGTCTTCGAACGCGCTCTTCTCGTGGTGGTGGTGATGGTGGTGATGACGGTGGTGGTGGTGATGGTGGTGGCCGTGGCCGTGCTTCTCGTGGAACCGCTTGAAGCGCTGCTTGTTGGTCGGATCGATCTCCAGCAGCGTCTCCTTC
>JAMFLL010000543.1:0-32883 GCA_027475725.1 Pythium rhizo-oryzae
ACCAGAGCCCGTTACACCTCGAGAGCCGGGTTCGCGAGGTTTTAAGGCTCTCGCTACGAACCCGGGAGCCGGGCTCTGGCTCGACTCGTGGAAGGCGTGGGAGGGGCGTTGGGGGAAGTGGGTTGGGATCGCGAGGGTGAGCCTCGAACGCCCTGATAAATCACATCGCGATGTATACAATGTCGTGTGGGCTGTCGCTGAACCTCTGCGCCCCTGGATCGCACGAGGGGCCGCACGGCGCGCCAATCAGCGCGCGCGCCGCTTAAAAGCGCCCGTGGGACGCCGTTGAAGTTGCTGCGCAATGGTCGGAGTCGTGGCCACTTCAACCTGTGGCGTTGGGTTGCGACGCCAAACATACCCGTACTTTTCTTTCCGTGTCCTGCAGTGCCAGGGGCGGAAATCCTGCCCGCCACTTGACGGCGTGGAGGCGATCCTCTGGGCAGCACCGACGAAACGGTCCTCGGTCTCATCGCGTGGGCAGAGAGAGAGAGAGAGAGATCTTGACCCACTCATCTGCCCGACAATCGGATGGATCCGTTGGTCATGGTCGGGCCGATCGCCTTCAAGTGGCCCGCCTTGGACAAGGCCTCTGTGGTTCTATTTGCGCCCTCTGACTCCCCAGAACGCGGACCGTTTCAGAGCAAAGGAGAAGGTTTCGCGTCCCATGGTTCCCCGCACTTTCTTCCTTCTCCTCCTTCTCTTCGGCTCTCGCCGCCCGTTGCGAGTCGTCGCCCCCGGAAACCCCGACGGGCGTTTGCCCCGCCCGCCTTCCTGCCTCACGGTCACAAAGCTCACGCGCCGTGGCCGCCGATCGGCTCACGCACCGCGCAGTGCCCAATTCTCGCTGTTGTACGCGCACGGCCTCGCTCCTCGTGCGCCGCTTCGCTTCTCCTCCCGCTCGCTATCAATAGGCCCGGATCGGCCACAGTGCTGGACGATATGACCTACTCGGACACGCGTCTCGCGACTACACCAGCGCTGAACGCGGCGGAGGAGGAGCTCGCGCTGGCCGTCGCGGCCATGCAGTTCACAGCGGACGCCACGTCGCCGCTGCGGCTGCTGCACGAGTCTTCCCGAACGGACCGCTCGCCGTGGCGGCGCCGCGCGCGGTCGGTGTCGCCGCAGCGGCGGTCGCCCAAGCTGCGCCACACGAACGGCCGGCTCGACGTCGATCCACTCGAGATGGAAGTGCCCGCGAGAGTACCGATGCGTCGCAGCCGTGCAGGCGTGTGGGCGGTTGAGCCCTCGTGCGTACTATTGTCGGAGGACGAACTACTCCGGGTGATGGAACTAGAGACCCAGGCCCACCGGAGCACCAGCGCCGGCGCGGTCTCGCGAACGCGTGCGACGCGCCTGCGACGCGACAGCGAATCCTTCCCACCGCGCAAGGACGTGCGGCGCTCAAGCTCGTGTTTGGAGGCAAGTGACACACAGAACAGCGACCAGGAGGGGGCTGGGTCCAGCGGAGACCGCCAGCAGCCGCAGACGCCGCACCGCTTCAAGATTTACTACCGCGACGAGGCGCTGCGCGAGAGCTGCGCTAAGAACACACGCCGCATGATCGAGAACGCTCGCCGAGTGCGCGGGGCGTCGATGGGGTCGTCTCCAAATGCGAACGAGGCCGTCACCGTGACAGCTGCTGACTCGCCTGCGCAGCAGGATCCACAGCAGGACGTCCAGGAGAGCATCGCGACCAACCAGCAGCAGATCGCGTGGAGAGCGTTGCGGTATCGCAAGCTGCTGGCGCGCGCCGACGCGATCGACGACGCGCGGCTCCACGACCCGAGCTTTGACGTGCTCGAGTGCCTCGGCGCGCAGTGGTGCAAAGTCTAGCGAGTGAGCGAGCTCATTGCGAACGACAGCCTGGGAGCGAGTGCCACTACACGTGTACGATAGAGAAACGGGTGTGCGTGAGAACGAATAACAATTAGAGTAGGCAATGGATGTGCGTGATCGAAACCACATTATAAGCAGACCGCCTTGGATCATGTTGCGGTTGGTTGTCTCTGGCGATCTTCGATTTTCGAATCGGATCGCTTCGGGTCCCATTTCCTTCGATAAAAAAGAGAAAGATCTTGAAAGGTCACACACACTCAAGTAGCCAAAGATACGCCTACGCAGGACTTGGGATCGCTTCGCTGGCCGTGTATTTTTCGGATCTTCTTGCACCACGCACGACCTCAAGGCTTCTCCAAGACGTTATGAAGCTTCGCTCAGCGATGTCGCTCCTGCTCCCGTTGTCGCTTGTGGGTTGCGGCGTTCTGCCCATCGACGCCGCGCCGGAGACGACTGCTACGCCTGCCCAGACTGCCACCGCTCTCGAGGTTCGACCACCGCAGCCGGAGCCGTTGTGGGGCCGCATCTACCTGCGTCGCGGGCTCGCGCCGATCCAGTACTTTCGCGACCGCTACGGCGGACCCATGGTCGCGCGTGAGGTCGAGTTCGTGTTCCCGCGCCGCGATGAGGACCGCCTCGGGTGCGATCTGCTCCCCGAGGACGAGCAACAGGCGCTTCGCGCCGCGAACGGCTCGGCCGTGCTGGTCGTGGCGCGTGGCTCGTGCACGTTCGAGACCAAGTCGCGGCTCGCGCAGCAGATGGGTGCCGCGGCGCTGATCGTTGTGAGCGAGGACGAGTCGGCTAAGGGGCCCGTCGCGGTGGTGGACAAGGGCGAGATCGAGATCGCCTCCGTCATGGTGCGCAAGTCGGCCGGTGACATGCTGCGCCTCGCGGCGGCGCGCGAACGCGTGTTTGGGCGGCTCATGCCGATCGTGTGCGAGCGCAAGCCATCCATCTGCAAACCGCGCACAGCAACCGAGGCACAGTACGTGGACGAGCGGACCGCGCGCAGCGGCGTGGTTGTCGCGCGCGCCTCCAACGCCACGCTGGGCGATTTCCTCGCCGCGACGTACGGAAGTATTCTTCCGAGCGGTCCGCTTGTGGTCCTGCGGGGCGTTGTACCGATAGATGGCTGTGGGGAGATCGAGCCGTCCCTCGTGGAGGGCAAAATCGCGCTTTTCTCCGCGGCACAGCTCGGATGCTCGGCGTTGGACAAGGTCTCAAGCGCCCAGCGCGCCGGCGCTGTTGCCGCGCTCCTCGCCGTTGGTGAGCTACCCGTTGCGATGAAGCACCCGGGGGTGGAGGAGAGCTGGCACGCGTACAACATCACGATCGCGGCGGCCACGATCTCGAGCGGCACGCTGGACAACCTGGTCCAACAAGCAGCGGACGAGGACTTGGAAATCTTCTTGGAGCAGCGCAATCGAATCGCCGATGCATGGGCGCAAGTGCGCCAGCTCTCGGTCAAGTCGGCGTGGCCCACGCGTAAGGACCGTCGCGAGAAGCTGCTCCAGCGCGTGGTGGGCTCGTTCGAGCTGGACGATGACCAGCTCCTCGAGCTCAAGCACAACTTCGTCACAGTCGCTGGTGGCTCGGGTGCCGCGTGGGACCAAGCGCTTACGCCAACGCGTCGGGACACCTCCACAAGCAACGAGAACGGCGATGCCACCGGTGCGGAGCCCGCGGAGGTGGCGGTGGACGCGGCCGGTGTGT
This sequence comes from Pythium rhizo-oryzae, assembly GCA_027475725.1. NCBI lineage: Eukaryota > Oomycota > Peronosporomycetes > Pythiales > Pythiaceae > Pythium > Pythium rhizo-oryzae. Next base: position 3,550 of record JAMFLL010000543.1, read on the forward strand.
AAGACTGTTGAACAACAAAGAACAAGTGAGCAAGTATGGCCGTGTGGTAAAGTTCTCTGTTGTTTTATCACTAGCACGAATCTTGACTTCTGCCTGGACGTGGTTTTTCTCTAGAGTCCGATCCAGTACGAGCGTCCGTTCGGGTTATGGATTGGCGCGGCCGCGCCACTGGCACTGTTGGAGAGCGTCCACTCGTACCATACCTTGTGGGTCGCGACGAGGCGCCAGAAACTCACGCGTAGTTCGTCTCCGCACGTGGCGCGCAGCGGCTCCCGCAACGGGAAGTAGATCGGGAACCAGCTGAACATGCCGTCCGAGTGCGTCGACGGCAAGATGCTCAGCGTCACGTCGTCGTACAGTACCGCGTCGAAGTAGCCAGCAAAGCCGTGCACGACGGAGCTGGCCTTGGCGCGGAACACCATGTCAAGGTAGCGCCGGTTGTCGATGGGCTTCGCCTGGAACTTGGGGTGCTCGAACGTGAAGCACGCCTGCGGCTCGTCGATCGTGTACATATTGTGAAGCCGCACGACGTACGGCGTCTCAAAGTGTTTCAGCCCGTCGTGCGCCTTCACTTCGTTCCAGAGTTTGCTCGACATGATCGGCGCCACGTATGATGTGTACTTGCAGGGGATACTCACACCATCCTCCTTCAAGAACGCCTGCGCACCATCTAGGCACTCAGGCGAGAGCTCGTTGTCACCAAACGAGCCGAGCAACTCGCTGACCATGATGTCGGCCTTCTCGGTGGCCTTCCAGTGGCGCATGTCGCTCGCAATGATCGTGACGTTGTCCCATTTCTCTGAAATCTTGAGGTTGCGCAACGTGATGACCGCGTTTGGGTTCTTCTCAACCGCATACATCCGCGTCTTGCGGTTCGCGGCGACCGCGGCACGCAGTGCGCAGCGCACGATGGGCCCGCGGCCGGCACCGACGACCATCACGACAGACACTTTGTCTTCGGGCGTCGCTAGCAGCGCCTTGGTCACGGCCTTCTCGTACTGGTCGTACTTGAAATTGTCTTGCTCGAATGTCTCGTAGGTCTGGCTCTCGAGGTTGTCCATCAGCGGCTGCAGCGGTGCCTGGAGGTAGTCCAGGTACGGCGCCTCGAACAGCGCCTTGGCGTCCATGCCGGGCCGCTTGCTGTAGAGGTAGTGGAGGTACTGCACATACGGCAGCAGCTTGCCCTGGTGGCGCGGCTTGCCCTTGATGTAGTACTGGATGTTGAAACGGAACAGCTCCATGAAAAAGTGCTGGTGCCGCTGCGAGAGCGTCGGGTACCCGCGGCGGTTGGTCAGAAACACGTCCGTAGGCACAATCACGGCCTTGATGGGCTCGCCCCGCCAGCGCGCGAGCTCTTCCTCGGGCGGCAGGTCCGCGGTGATCTCGAGCGCCACGCTCACTTTCGGGTGATACTCGCATGCCGCACGCAGCGCGTGCCACGCCTCCCACGGGCTCGCGGCGTCGCTCTCCTCTGCGTCTCCGTCATCGCGTTCTTCGTTGTTGACAGTAGCGGTCGGCGGCTCGCGGTACGTGAGCGGGACGCGCACCCAGAACTGGAGGTACTGCGCTTGCGTCGCGCACTGGTTCAGCGCGCGCGCGTAGTTGGCGCACTGACGCGCAGGCGTCGGGAGTAGCACCGCCGGCAGCGACAGGTGCGTGGCCCACGCGATCTCCTGCTTGAACGCCTTCTCGGCCGCGAGTCGCGCGCGCGGGCAGGCAGCGTCCAAGCGGATCCACTTGGAGACATTACCCGTGACTGACGAGGTCCAGCCGCGCGAATCGAGGACGAGATCCGAGCCTAGAGTGCAACAAACGAGCCGTTCGGTGCGTCAGCGTGGAGGCGCGTAGGCTCAGACAATAGCTACATCACGCATGGCCACGTACGCGTCTGCGGGCCGTCGCGCGCGTCAGAGACGCCGTGGTCGTCGCGCTTAAACCTGTGGGGGAGACCAGTTAGAGCGCGTTCGCTTACGAGACGGAGAAGGCGCGCGCCCAGACGCACCGCGGATGGAAGAGCGGCGCGATCACCGCGTTCATCTTCTCTTCGTACACATGCTCAAGCGTGGCCGAGAGGTCGTGGGAGAACGCCGTCTCCCAGCCCACGAAGATCCGCTCGGCGCTCATGTTCAAGGCCAGGGACTGGCGGGGATCAGCTCGGCAAACGAACGGCTCTTACAAAACCGTTCGGTATGTTTGCTTTACTCGTTAGTCTAAACATAATGTTTCCAATATTTTCGAATCCTTTCCTTCCGAAAATATTTATTTTATATTTTTTTATTAAAAATTAAAATATTATATATATATACTTATATATATTACAATAAACAAACTTTCTCAAATCAAACAAAATATCGAGGTTTTCCAACCCCACTCAACTAGGATATCCTGCACAACCCTAATATTAAACCTACAAGACCGGAGTTTAAACCCGAATTTAGACCCTAAATGAAACGGGTTTTAGTCACCGTGTTTTAGGTCAAGGGTATACTACCCTAGAGTAAACTATCTCAAGTGGTCTTACGTACTACGTAGTGGCTTATTGAACGAGTAATCACCAAACTGTGATACTTTGACATAATCATATTCAAAGAGTGAGACCCTGTGACAACCAGTGAGTATTAAACCGACCAGAAAAAGACTCCTTTGAACTTAACAAGGGGTTCGAGGATATCTGCAACTAGAGAGGAACCCGATGTGCTGCTTGGGCGAAGCCCCCCGTGCACCATCGCTGGCGCTCCAATCTGTATTCAGACACGCTGGGAGACGCTTCGCCGATGCAGGTGTCATGTGTTTTGCCTTTTCCTCAAAGTTCTTCATCATCTCATCAGTGAGTGAGTTTCTGTCGTGGAGAGCCGTCATGTGGACTTGATGGTGCGCCGGGATATGACGGATGCGCGCGTTGTGCGCCTTCAGCGCAGCCATATTCGCCTCGGCTACATCGACGTTTCGATATACCAAACATGTCACGTTTTTCCTTGTTGTCGGCAAATGGATGACTCCGCTGTTGATCAAATCGAGGTCGCCTGGTTCAGGGATACCGTTGCGAACTCGAAGAAGCATTGAGAACCAATCTGATCGCTTTGTCCGCGATTCTGCTGTTTCAACTCGAAGTACAGCTTGTGGACTTCCACAGCTTCCTGCCCAGTTTCTCTGAGTCAGTTTTAAGTTTCTTTGAGAGAGTGCCCGGCTTTACGGGGGGGGGGGGGCAGATGTTCAAGATCTCCTGTGAGGATCAAGTCTCTTCCGCCAAATGATGAACCGGATTGGGCTGAAAAAATCTCTCTCAAGCGCCGGTCCATCCAATACAACATCCCACTCGACACGATGTCAAACGCATCCACGATGATTAGATGCACATCTTCATACTCACTTTGCAGTCGTTGAAGCGATCCCTGCCCACCTTTGGCCGCCGCTAGCGATTTGTTGGGATTTTTGAAGTTGCAAGTCTGATTGAAAGCCAGTGCCGATGCAATCCTTCCACCAATCAAGTGACGTCTTCTACAGAATATTGGAATCGTGATTCGAATCGTGGGATCGCCGACTTTGCGTCCATCTCGAAGGGGGAAGAATTCGGGTCTGTATCAAGCGTGATAGCCCATTGAGGTGATTCTAGGCTCAGCGTCGAGTCTAGGACTTCTTCTGCGTTGGCGATTGCTGCATCCCACTCTGCTTGTTCACTTATATTAGTCAGCCAGGGATGCACCACGATCCTTCCACTGCCGGTAGGCTTCGATAGCAGCATCGTCATCCTGTGAGATGTCCGCGATCACTCGCCAAGGGCGAGACAGCTGTGTGTAGCAATAGTCAGCATTTTCTTCATCAGTTCAATGACGGGGCTTGGTCGGACGAGTTGCTTTTGCCTCCTGCTCTTGATGTACCCTTGATCATCCAGCCGCTTCCATTGCTTCAGCTGTTGGCGTTTCTTAGGCTCTTCTTTCGATAGCTCGTAAGATTCACAAAATTCACGGAAGGCTAGGTTATCAAATTCTGGGATAGCTTGGCGCTGCATACACGCCACTTCGATGTCTTTAAACCGTATTCCATCATGACGGAGCTCGTGTAGAGGCAACAATCCTCGTTGGTCCTTTGATAAGCGATAGTACCGTCAGTCATGGCGCGACACTTTCACCTTGAGCACAGACCGCAACTTCCCGTAAAGATACAGCGTTGTCGATAAAATGTAGACAGTCTCTTGGGCGCTACCGTCTCGAATAGCAAGCAAGGTGTTAGACGTCCGCTTCAAAAAACGATGCCTCGGGACGCCTGTGGGTATCGTGTTCAATGCCTGTTCGTTGGTTCGGTAAAAGCGAACAGAATCGGGCTCGGCCTTGCTAACATATGCGGCAACATACTCGGCCGCGCCGTAGCCATTCCCGATGATTTTTATGTCCATATTCGCGCGCCACAGACTGAGCATCGATGCGTTGTAGTTGTTTGTGGCTTCGTTGTCTCGACGGTGGTGAAAAGATATTCTCAAGCACCCCTGGGTCTCTTCTCTGCTCACACCCTAAGGCTTCCTGCATCGGCTTTGGGAAATAAAATCGGCACTTGCCGTTTCTCTGACAAGACGACCGAGGTGAACACACATGCTGTTGTAAACGTTCAACGAGTGCTTCAAGGTCATGGACTCGAAGTTGCTCTTCAGACTGAGACGGCGGTCTTCGACACACAGGATTCCCAGCTGCAGGAGACGGATTCGTTGTGGTCTGGTAGTGCTTGAAGCAAGACACAAATCGGTCCACAAAACGTTGTAGCTGCTCCAAACCATCAAGCGACTTGGAGAGCTCCCCTATGTCTCTAGCTTTTGCTATCCACAACAGAGCGAGGACATGGGGGGAGCCTCGATATTGGAACTCGATCCGCCAGAAATAATCGACTATTTCACCGAGCGACCGACTCTGTCCGCAAAGAACGTGCTCGAAAAATGCTTGAGAGCGTCTGTGAAAGTGGTGAGCAGCAAGATCAGGCTTTTTATTGAGGATTTTCGCTTTATCAAGGGATAAAGGTTCGCTGCTTGCTCAAACGTCAGGCTTGGATCGCTCACTCGAAAGAAGTCTGGCCAGATGGTGTCTATCGCGCTCAGAGTGATGAAAAATGTCGGCCATTTGTTCTCCATCGCTGGATTTCCCACCATAGCCATGACATCATCTTGCACGTTTGACCAGTATAGATTGGTCCCGCGAACAGATCGGAAGTACGGTTTCAGGTCCTTTAACTACTGCCGTGTCGCCTCCTTTGCACTTCCCAAAGCATCAACTCCCTCGGTCGTCGCACAGTCCAATGACTCACTCTCTGAATGGGTCACTCTTCTTGGTCTCACTTGCGTCATGAGGCCGTCAATTTGGCGTCGCTGTACGAGATTCAGGCAGAAAACTTGAAGGTTGGATGCGTGATAAAGCGTCGGTCGTGCCAGACCATCCAGTGGGCACAGTACTCTGCCAGCTTGTAGGTGTGTTTCCGTTTTCATTCTCATGCATCCGATGGAAACCTCCCATGCCGTCCGGGAATAATGTCGGGAAGCAGCTTTGCATCAATAGCTTTGTCTCGTACTCGTTGATACGATTATCATGGAGAGGCATCACATTCGCTTGATCATCATGAGTACCCCCAAGAGCATCTATGATTTTGTCCTCCTCCCGCTGTGAGTTCATCTAGTGCCCGAGAACGAACGACTCAGTAAAACTGTCGGACTGCTCCACAGCCTGTTGTCGCCCGCTGTCCGGTCACAGGTGTCGGCTTTATCAATTTCAAACTCCGGAACTGTTGGTTGTGATGGCATCCCCTCGATCAACTCTTTGTCGATGAGGATGCCTCGATAGATGGGGTTGTTTGCCTTGAGCCACTCCAGCGCCTCTAGAGGATACCACCGGCGCACTGGAAAGTATGTTTCTTGGGTCACGGGATCTGGTCACCTTAATCGAATCACACCACACTGGTCTGCTGGTCGGGGGAAGTTTTGTGACGACGTCGAACACTTCGTTCCAAAAGTTGATCGAATTACCTCGGGTTGCACTTTGACCAAGGGGTCCGAGAGAAAAGCAAGTGGTGAAACAGATTCCAATCATTCGTGCCTCCATGCGGTTCAGGCGTATCAGACAAAGTGGTATGGTTGCTATCTGAAGCCCACTCGCTGCACTGAATGGGGAACTTGGCAGCGAGTCAGACAGCGGTAGCAGCGTGTGCAAAACGTCACATGTTCCTGGTCGCTGACGTGTTGCATCGGCTTGATTCAACCGCTGAGCTGATGCTGTCATCTCAACAGCTGCTGCTGAGAGCATACTTGGGCTGAAGGAGCTTTTTGCGCGCTTTGCGGATTTTTGAACAAGCGTGTTTGAGAGTTCTCGCTGGTTTTTGTGGTTTGATTTGTCACGTTGGTGTTGCAAACGACCCTCTATGCTCCGTCCTTTTCCCATCGTTTCGTGTGCATATCGTGTTCTTGGATACGTACAAAAAGATTTCTGAGATGAAGACGGAGTATATTCAAAGCGAAAACATACAAATGCATGCGACAAAGCACATTTCAGCTACTCTGGGCCCAAGAGTCAAAGCACTCCAAGAAAGTTATGCTACAGCCTTAGAATCATTGGTCGTCTTGCACTTCCGCCTCGAGCGAGGCTCATCGGTTGACTCTTCAATGACGGCAGTCGATGCCTGGAGAGACCCCGGCGCCACCTCAATGTACGCGTGCACATTTGCGAATACTTACCGGGGATGTAGTCGCGACCAGTGACGCGGTCGCGTGACTTCTTCTTCGCTTTCCAGAGCGACAGGCAGAAGATGGACGGCGCTCTCTCGTCTTCATCTAGGCCTTCTAGCAAACACTTTCGCTCATCAAACTCGCCTTCCGTGCCCTTCGCGATCAAGTGAATGTGCCAGCAACGGTTTCGCTCATCACCTTGAGCAAAGTAAGGTCGAGGGTAGCCTTAATGGTCTTGACAGGCTTCTCTTCTTCGATGGAAGCTGCGATGTCCTGCGGTCGTTCAAAGCGGCGGGGAGGATTGGCAATCTGGCGCTCGTAGGCTTCTTTGAGCTCCTCAACGCTCATTCTGGAATGAGGCTTCCAGCGAGAGGCTGGAAGGCCGCAAAATTTCGTCGCCTCCTCAACACCGACGTGCTTCCGCCGTAACTGTGACTATCTACGACAGTATACCCTTCCGAGTCGCGTCTTGTACAGCTCTCATGGAACCCCATCCCCCGCTCCACGCCACTACCGAATTGCTTCACACACCGGGAACTGGTAGAGCGCGTGCTGCTTCTCTCTATCTCGCCGTACCTACAGCACACCGTCAGCCATCGAGTCCATGTCAAATGTTGGGAGAGACTTGCCGGACAGGCACACGGAAGTGGGACGATGATAATCTTCCCACAGAGGCAATACAGTACGCAAGGTAGGTGGGGTTAAGTCTTCCCGTGTACTAGCTACGGTGCATCGATGTACCCAGTGGAAACTGAGGTCTACAACACTTTCCCAAGGTGCGGCTTCAAAAGATACTCTACTGGTTTTCTTTTTATGCTACGCCGAAGATCTCTTGCCAATGGTGCTGTATTCAATTCAGAAACCTACAGTAAAATGTGCTCGGTGGGTACCCCGCTGCATGTACCAGCAATAGATCACTCGAAGGGCAGCACGCGCGAATACCGGTACTCTTTTGTTTGCACTGTGAGCTGATGGGCCGAGAACCTCCAGCCGCCACCCCCAAACTACAACATACAGGAAGGGCTGACCGGGAAATGTCAGGACACTGTCCGTGCACACGCGTGCACAACAAGATGACGACAGGAAAGTTAGTCACAGAGGTACACAAATGGCGAATACACCACTTGGGTGGCTGGCTGGCCAGGAGACCGCGTGGGGTCCGCACAGCGGACCACAAGTCGGGCTGTCCGACCAACTTGGCAATTGGACCGCCGGCCAGCGAGTCTTCCCGAGGGCCGATTCTAGCCCCAACGTACCTGTCTTCTCCCTCTTCGTGGGCGTGACGACTCGGCGTGGTGCGCCGATCGTCACGCGCACTGACTCCACTCCGGCGGACCGCTTCAGCCCCCGGGACCGAGTGCCTCGGCTGGTGCTGTCGCGTCTGCCGGACCCGTAACCTCACGGGTTATGAGCCCAACGCTCACCGTCCGGTCCCGCGACGACGGGAATGGAGACGATGAGATGCCCCAATTAGAGGACCCAGTCCAACGCCAGTTGGATGAGTCACCAACCGAGTCTGGCCGGTGACAGCAGCCCAGCTGCGAGATCCACCCACTTGGTTGTGGGCTCAGTGAGAATCCCCCCTCCCCCCGTGACGCGCAGAATTCTGCGCCGTGAGCCGTCGCTCCTCCCTCCAACGAGCAGGAAGGCTACGCCACCGCCGCCGCCACGACGTCGCGCCCTCCCGTTCCCTATCCCGCCGGGATGACCATCCTGAACTTCATGGCGCACCAGCAGATCGAGAAGCTGACTGGCAGTGACGACTACGATGACTGGCAACGTGAGAACTTCACGACGTTTCGTGTGTTGGGCTACGATGACATCGTCAACGGCTACAAACGCATCGAGCACTGCCGCAATCAAGCGCGGGTGCTTCCAGGAGCGCAGAAACAAGGGGATGTTCCAGATCGTGCACACCTGTAAGCGTAAGCTGATCGGCCAGTTCGACGACTTCGTCGCACGCAACGACGTGCCTGGCCTCCGGAAGGCGATCAAGGACCGCTATGCGAAGCGAAGACCGACCAACTCGGTCGCGCTCCTCAGCGAGCTGTTCACACGCAAGCTGCGCAAGGACGAGCCCGTCGAAGACTACATCAAGGACCTCGAGCGCATCCAGCGCGACATTCGACGCACGCAGTCCGACATTGGTGATGAGTGGATTGTCCGGATCATGCTCACGAACGTGATCGACGTGTTCCCGGACGTCAGCAACGAATAAAAGTAGCCCCAGGTCCAGGCGATGAACTTCCGAGCCTGTCTGCTGCCAAGAACCTGCTCATCGCTCGTGACAACATTGCGACGACGCACAACCAACGCCCCGCTGTTCGACCGCGCGACCAACGTCAAGGCAACCAGCGCTACGTGCTCGCGATCGGCCCGTCGCAACACTCGTGCGGCGACAGCCAGGCGCGCGAACTCGGAAATGACGGAAACCGTCAGATACACCAGCCGAGCCTGCGTGACCAGAGCCGCTCCAACAGCAGTGACACGCGCTCGCGATGTGGCAACTGCAACAAGCGCAACCACCGAGCGTCCAACTGCCGCTCGCCGTGCGGCAACTGTGGCCGTCAAGGTCACATCGAGGCGAACTGTCGTGCGCCGCGATCCGCACCTCAGGAGAACCAGCAGAACAACGAGCGTCGCATTGCCAGCGCGGAGTCGCGCAGCCACGACTCTCGCTCGCTGCTCAACAGTGTGATCCTGTTCGTGATCTCACTTCAGAAGCTCTCCATGGACATCTGGTCCGTCGAAGAGACCGCAATCGACGGAAGCATCATGACGAGGCCACACACTACAAGTGGGCCTTTCCCATGCAGACCAATGGCGAAGCGAAGATCCACATCGCGGTGCTCGTCCGGCTGTTGAACAACAAGTTTGAGAAGCAAGGCAACAGAGTCAAGACGCTACACGCTGATGGCGGCGGTGAGTTTATTGACTTTGATATCGCGGACATGTGCGCGGAGTTGGGCATCGAACAACCATTTACCAACCCGTAGAGCCCGCAAAAAAACTTGTTCGTCGAGCGCGCGAACGGCGTGATGGCGGTCAAGATGAGAGCACTGCTCCACATGACCGGTCTTCCCCATTCGCTCTGGGCTGCCGCATATCTTGACGCGATCACTACGGCTAACGTAACCAGCACGAGTGCACTTAAGGGAAGGACTCCACATGAAGCTCTGTACCAGGTCATCCCAGACGTCAGTTACCTGCGCACTTGGGGATGCATCGCGTGGTACACAGCGCCAGAAGACTCCCGTGAGGGGTACCCAAAGATCCCAGCGCGAGCAGTACCTGCTCTACTGACCAGCTACTCCCCGAACACGAAGGGCTACCAGCTGCTCGAGGTGCCGTCGTGCAAGATCTTGATGGCGCGCGCAGACAACCTGCAGTTCTTCGAGCGGTTCACGTTGAAGCACGATTACGCGGGGAAGATGCTCCTGAACGCTTACCAGTACGGCGATCATGACGTGTCCGACTACCCCGAACTCACACCGATCCAAACGACAGTGACGGAGAGCGTCACGCCGCCGTCAGTACCACAACTTCCAGAGCGGATAGATCCAGTGGGAGTGCCGAAGGCGACACCCCGCGCATCCAAGGATTCAGTGGGAGTCACAGATCCAGTGGGAGTCATAGACCCAGTGAGAGCTAATTCCGGTGCGACCGACAGGCGTGCACGCGACGACCGACGATCCAAGCGTGTGCGACGGCCGAGCTCGCGATTCAAGGACGGCATTGTGGAGACCGGCGACCGCGTCACCGTCTATGCGGCACTCTCTAATCTCAAAAGGCGGTACGGGCGGACCCGCGCACATTGCCCAAGGCCAAGGACATCCCGATTCCGAAGAACCACAAGAACGCGATGCTGTCTGAGTACGCCGCCTACTGGAAGGACGCTGAAGTCGAGGAGCTCTCGTCGATCCATGGACACGCACGTGGATAGGAGTCCCACGGTCGTCAGTCCCGAAATCCCACCGTGCGATCACGTGCAGATGGGTGTACATTGCGAAGGCCGGCTCTGCCGGCCTCGTATGGTGTATGCCGGGGGTGGGATAGAACGCACAGCGACCAAGTCTGGTTAGACATAGACCAAAGGCGTCCGGAGGGACAACACTTGTATGCTTGTATGCCGCAGCGGATTATATTGCCGTTGTTCGCTCACAATAATACCCAACGAGCAATAATCAATAATGCAATAATATCACGAAAAATAGGGCTCACACTGCTGCGACAGGGCAGTCTTGCCCACCACATCATCTCGCCCGAGATTCGAGTCCCGCAGGTGTAAGATTTTGAGCGCTGTAAAGGGTGTGATGATTACCCGGTCGGGAGTGGCGGACGCGACACTGTGTCGGGGTCGTCGTCGGTGATGCGAGCTCCCATGGGGCAAGGACGAGTGGATCGATGCTCGCCCTGTGCCCCGACGACAGAACGACGGATATGACGGCATCCACGTCGACGAGAAAGTCGCCAGGCGAGTCGGTGAAAGCTTGGAGAAGTTGGCGGCGAGACCCACACGCGCCGCGTCAATGCTCAGGTGCCGTCAAACGCGACCGGGCCGCGGTCGGCGTGTACGTCGTGGGCAAAGCCAACAGCGAACTTAGCGCGGCTGATGATCTGGTCCCACACCTGCTCGAGCAGGATACCGACACAAACGGTGTTCGAATCCCGAAAGGGAGATAGCATCGGCCAAGGCGTCAGCATACATCACAACGCGTCAGCGCACAAGGACTTGTGTCCGGTTGCGACATCCCAAGAATGCCTGCGCACTCCCTCCCAGAGGATAAGGGAAGGAAGGAAGCTGGGGATGCACCTCACATCCACATCCACAAGCAAGACGATCAAGAAGGCTCGGCCGCACATCATATCAAAGAAGCCGCAAAGTCCATGGGACTGAACTCGAAGGATCAATCACCACAGTCATTGAGAATCGGAGGGCCTGCGCGCTCCTTGCAGCCGGGAAAAGTGACTTGATCATCCGGCTCATGGAAAGGTGGTCAAGTTGGTGCGTCTCCGTCTACCCTCGTCTGCACCCCGCCATGCTACGTGACGCGGCAAGCTGCATGATCAAGACCTCCACATGGGAGTGTTACGAGCCAAGATTCTTGGACCAGAAGGGGGGATTACTTCGAGGCCCACTCACGCTAACCAAGCCAACTTGCCCCCACCCCGTCGCACGTGAAACCCGAAGGGAGAAATGAGCTACAATGAGCGGAATCCGGTCATTCCTTTGGCATTATCCAACAATAGTCTGAACCCAAAAAACAGACAGAACGATCGGGAAACAAGGTGAACTAGCCAGAAAGCGGTCGTTCTACAGGAGCCCAAGCCATAGCATTAGGATTTTTTACATTAGGACATGTATGGGCGACGAAAGGGTTAAAACGGTCCCAACTTGTGCAATCAGTCCTCCCTACGTACCCATAGAAGACGCCGCTTGTGCAGTCAGCCCGCAGGTCTGTATAAAGAAGGGGCCAACGCGGTGAGTGACGCAGCGGCAAGCATCGACTAGAGGTTAACGTCTTAGCAACCGAGCGTGTGGGGGGTTGGCATAACGACGTGTCTGGAGTTTTGGGTCTCCACTTCGAAGAGTCTTTGATATCTACGAAGCAAATCAATAACCTGAAGACGCGTAGTAGAGTCGCGTTTGACAGCCATTCCCAACAAGTAGAATTTTGTTGTCCGCGCATTGAAATGTTGGCCTTCATACACCGAGTGCTCGAAGTTTCAGTTGTGCCACGACAACTGGTGCGTATGCCAGGAGTGGAACCGCTAGCCAACATATCAAGCGAAGAGGTACATATCAAGATTCAGCCGCTCGAGGCGCAAACTACCGCGTCGTGACGAGTGAACGGCCCAGTAAACGGGTTCAAGTCGCGAGCGGCTGATCATGATGCACGCCGCGCGTGCAACTACGCTGAGGCGACTGCGTGGATGGACCGCTACCGTCATCTTGTGCTCCAGGAGTGCGGGAAGGTGGATAGCTGGTTCTGGATGGACGAGCGAAAAAAGGTCGGCCCAGCAAAACAAGTCATCGCGTTTGGTTCCTCGGAGGCATTGTTCGGAGATATGGAAGACAAGGTACATCAGATATAGAGTATATGGAAGGCCTGTGGTTACAATTTCTATCGTCGAGAGAGGTTCAAGGATGCTGTTGGTCTTGATCTCACACGGACGGCACAGGATGTTGATATGTCTCCTTTGTAGATTGCTGAGAACGAATGGGAGTCTTCGATTGCCGCGGACCGCGAGAGTCAAGCTCAAACAAAAACAAATACTTGGTGGAATAGTGTACGGTGCAGACGAAGTCGGCGCCGAAGGAGAAGAAGTAGCTTGTCGAAGACCTGATGAAGCTCGATGAAGACGCTGTGTGGCCCAAGTTGACCCGTGTGACGAAGAAGTTCAATTTCTCTGGTGAGTATAGCGGTGATGAGATGCCGTGGTCGAAAACGACGAGAGATCCCGTGATTTACAATTCATGATGATGGTGAACTCTGGGAACTTGCCGGTGGAAGAACTCGCGCGAGTGTTCGCTGCTATGGCGTCGAAGCCCAGTGATGGTGATACGAGTACGTCACGAGCCGAATGGGGTATGCCGTCTCAGCGAAGAAAAGTCAGCAATCGATCCGTGGAGAAGTTGAGTGGGAGTAGGAGGTGAGGAGGACCCCGCGCAATCAGACGACGTGGAACTGCCCGAACCGTCTGGTGATGGTGTAGTAGCACCTTGCAGTTAGGTCCTAGCCCTGAAGAAGCGCGAGCGTTATTTTCGAAGCTCCTTCACATCGATAATTTGTCTGGTTGGAACTCGCGACAGCGTCTGAAGATGTTCATCGACAGCGTTACCAACCCGTCGAAGTACTGGGTCGTCAACTGTGAACATAAGCTAAGTCAACAACGGTTCGCATCACGAATGCCTTCTCCTGTTCCTCCATCTGCCTTTAGCGCTATGGATCTCCCAGACCGCACATTGGCACTCGCATCTCATGCCGTCCAGTCGAGCTCCATGCAAGACACACCAATCTTGTCACCTCGACGCACGAGACGCCGCCACGTTAAGCCTATCGAGTATGTCCGGTAATTTGCCAGGAGGAGCAGATAATCTCGCCCACGGCTCAGCGAGACCAGCGATCGAGCTGGATATTCTGCCATGAGCCTTAGCGTACGGTTGCACAAGCGACATGACCAACATTGCGTCTTCTCGGCCCTGGCTCGAATCCGTCGTCACAACTTCGTGGTGGGTAAAGTCTGACAATGAGGAAGAGTCTTCTCGGCACGCAAGGAAGGCTGCCAACGCACTTCGCCCGTGCGTTCCAAAAACTTGATTCAAGACGATCCATACTCGCAACGGAGTGTCTATTGCCTTAATCTGAGTGTACCACTCTCTGGACCGAAATGGGTAGAGCAGGGCGAAGTGGTACACACGACCATCATTCATTCGAGGGGGAGAAGTTTTCAGATTTTTGAAAAATCTGAAACTGGATCCAGACCCTCTCCCCCCCCCCACGCCCCCTTCTCCCCTCCTCTCATTCCCCGATAAGCCGAGCCAACGATGGCGGCACAGAGCAAGATGAAGCGGAAGACGCCTCCCCGCGCAGCGCAGGTGCCGGGTAAGCGCCGCCGTGTTGGCAGCCCGTCCGAGGAGGAGGAGGAGGAGGAGGAGGAGGAGGAGGAGGAGGACGGAGAGGACGAGGACGACGACTTGGACGAGGATGAGGAAGAACACGCGGACGAGGAGGAACACGAGGCGCCAGCGATGGATCAACACGTCTTCTCGTCCTGGAACGAGTTCCACAAGGCGATGGAGCGGTACGGGCCAAGGACGTTTCAGGTACGCTTTTCTGCTGTTGGGCTGGTGAGATGCGCTTGGGTACTGATTCCACCTGTCGTCCAGATCTACGTATCTGGTGGTATGACCACCACCGACATGCGCAACAGCCGCATCCCTAGTGCCCTGCGTTTGACCGCCTCGGTTCCAACAACTTTCTCTCACTACAACAAGCTGCTCCGGTGTACACACGGAGGCAAGAAGCGCTCCCGTTCCACGGGAAAGCGCCCACGACAGCATATTCGGTGGACCGGATGCAAAGCTCAGGTAAGTCCATGCGAATTGGTTAGACTTGCCAGATTGGGTAGACTTCTCAGACTGGACAGATTCGTCAGACTGACCAAACGCGTGTTCATTCTCGCAGATAAACGTTTGTGTTCAGCTTCTTGATGACGGCTGGGCTGTCGTCGTCACAAAACATTTCAGAGTCCACAACCACAAGCTGTCAAAGGCTCATTACCAGCGGTATACAAACATTCGCACACGTGTTCCGGCCACGATCAGAGATACTGTAAGCGAGATACGGCGCAACCAAGGTGACCGACGCACAATTTGGCATTATATACGGTCGAGTGGCAACGAAGACATCACCATGAAAGACGTGCATAACCTTCTGGCACGCATGAAGACAGAAGACTACACGGCGCCAACCCTGGAAGGTCGAGTTACTCGGTTCCTCACTGACTTCAAGAGTGTAGAGGGGAACGTCGCACGCACGTTCACGACCCCTGCTGTACGTCCACGACCTGATTCGGACAACTGCATGACGCTAACTGAATGATGCTGAACCCTCCCGATGTTGAACTCTTCCTTTTGGTGTAGGGCTACTTGAACTCCGTCGTGTGGCAAACAACACACATGCGTCAGACATACGCTGCGCATCCGGAGATTTTGCTCATCGACGCAACACATGGAACCAATCAGGAGAATTTCAAGTTGTTCAGCTTCATGGTGCATGATGCCTTCGTGCAGGTACGTCTGCACAGTCTATCTAATCTGTCGAGTCTGGGTGTCAATCTCACAGATACTGTACTCGTATAGCACGCTTTCATCGAAAATGAGAGGAAAGAACTCTCGCGCAGGTCTGTGAGACTTTCAAGAGTGCCAACCCAGCGTGGCGCGATCGGCTGCAGTGCATCATGATCGACAAAGATCTCACTGAGGTTGGTCTTCGCTCCGCGTTCGAGGGCGTGCGCATCCTGTTGTGTGAGTTCCACGTCAAAAAATACCTGAAGAGTGAAATCGCGGATGGTGCAAAGTATGGGTTCACTCAGTTTGAAAAGGACGAGCTTTTGGGGTGTGTAACGCTCCTCGTCGGCGCTCACTCGCACGAAGTGTATGAGGAGGCGCTTGACTACATGTTCTCCGTTATCAACGACCCAGCCCGACTCGCCAAGTGGAAGACATATTTTCTCGATAACTGGGACTCCTGCCGAGAGATGTGGGCACTGTACCTTCGCGGCAACGTGGCTCACCTCGGAAACCACACGAACAATCGGTACGTTGCATCCAGGACTGTGTTGTTGGGTCGTGCTGACGCTTATAGTATGCTTGGATGCAGGTTGGAGTCCGGATGGGGAAAAATCAAGCCGCACCTCAATCGCGACATGCAGTTGGACGAGTCTCTCGTCGCGGTGCTGATGTACCAGGAGCGGGTGGAGAAAGCATGGAAGGGTCGCCTTGAGAAGATCGGCACGGTCGTGATCGCGGGGCAGCCAGAGGAGCTGCAAAAGCTAGCAAACGTTGTTTCCGAGCATGCTTTCGACCTCGTGAAGGAACAGTGGGATCTCGCCCACTCGCTGCAGTACGAGTTCCACGACGGCCTACGTGCACGTTCGATGCTCGTGATCCGCTACGTGCGCGTGCCTGCCAAAGACGACTCTGCCGATCTCGAGCGGGTCGACGACGTCGCGGAAGAGTACAAAGTCAACATTGCGTCGTCGAGGTGCTCGTGTCTCTTCTCCACGGCGCGCCTGCTGCCATGCCGCCACGTTCTATTCATCAGGAAGGCAAAGGGTGCTGCCTCCATTATACCGTTCAAGCATCTGGACCCCAGATGGAAGATCTCGACACTCAAGTCCTGGAATCCGCCAAGTGTCATCTGCGATGCAGACGCTGGTGAACTTTGCGTGCCGGCCGACCGCTCTAGACACTCTACTATAGGCCAGCCCGACAAGTACAACGTGGCGCGCGCTATTACCGATGACATCTGCAGTCTTGTGAGTGGCTTCGGCGCCACTGACTTCCTCGACGTCGCGACGTTCCTCGAGAAGACTAGGCACGTTCTGAAGCAAGGCTGCCTACCGAAGCTCCAGGATGGCCTCGCGCCGCTGGAGTTCCTGCCCACGCAGTTGCAGTTTCTCACGACGGTGTCCGATCCTGTTGAGTCCCTCGATCAGCCCCAGTCTACAGAGTCTCCGGTCCAGTCTGTCCAGTCTCACATCCAGTCTGTCGAATCCGAAGACGCGTCTGTAGAGTCTCAGGTCCAGTCCGTCTAGTCTCCGGTCCAATCTGGTGAGTCTCAAAACAGGTCTGTCCAGTCTCACGGCAAGTCTGTCCAGTCTCCGGTCCAATCTGGGGAGTCTCAGGTCCAATCTGGCGAGTCCGGCGAGTCTCAAATCGAGTGTGCCCAGTCTGAAACGATTTCTACTGCGTCCCAAGCCAGTTTGTTGGACGACGATGCCTTTGAGCCTGATGCGAGCGAAGATAAAGCTGAGGAGGCGGTGTGCAATCCACCTTCAGCGACTGGTGGCGTGATTGAGCTATCTGATTGAGAGGATTGTGACGAGGACGTGAGTGGCCGGGTCGGCAAGACCGCTGAACCGCAGTTCAGAATAGTGTCCAACACCAGACGTGTCGGCCACCCCAAAATCACCCGCAAGCAACTTCAGGCTGCCGCGCAGAAACGCGTACAGAACACGAAGCGTCGGCTGAACGAGTATCTGTCCGGGACCGAGACCAACCTGAAGAACCTGCAGGTTCTCTTCACCGCGAAGGACTACACTGTCACAACAGAGTCGTGTGCACCGATCCTGGGAGCGTTCGAAATTATGGACCAAGTAAAGGACAAAATTCCAGCCAAGTGGACCGTGACTGTGGGGCTACTGGGCGGACTCACGATCGACTTGCGCACTTTCGTGAAGATACCCCCGGTGGAAGTTCTCGCCAAGTGCCGCGAACGCGCGAACGCGTACATGAACATGTACCGCTCGAAGAACCAGAAGCCTTTGCCCGTAGGGAGTCTCAAGTACACGTTCATGAAGGTCGCGTACAACAAGGCAGCACTCGACGTGATGGAGTTGTGGCACAAAGTCGATCGAAACGCGAAGGCCGTGCGACTTGCGGCGAGGTGGGTGAAGGGGCTCGTCCAGCAGACGTTTCTTCCACATGAGAAGTTTCGAGACATCGGGCAGGCCAGCGAGGATGAGTCCGCGATCAAAGTCGTGGTGCAGCAGCTCATGCAGATCGACCTCCTCAACCCTCGCCAGTTCGCGCTCACTGCGTTTTGCGACAGCGCGTTGCTCGACGACGCGTGCATGCAGGCAGGGTTTGACGCGATCACCCAGCGCACCGGAGTCACGGCTGTTCCGGTGTACGCAACCGCCGCTCCACCGGGCGAAGAGAGTGAGCGCTTGATGAGAGAGACCAGGCTGTTCGAAGACTTCTCCAAAGAAGCATACCTCGTTGCGATCAACCTGCCAGAAGCAGGTCATTGGTGTGATGCAATCGTCGATGCCAGCAATGACAAAATCAGCGTGGTTGTCTTCGAGCCGATGCAAGCCCACGTGAAGCAACTGAAGGAGCGCGTTTCGCTTCTTCTAGCCCCATTCAAGAGCTCACGTCCCGTGAGCATTCGCCCTCACACTGACTTTGGTCAAGTGGACAACTACAACTGCGGAGTCTTCGTGCTTATCGGCATCGAGATGTATCTGCAGAATGTGTCGCTCGACGGATACGACACTCACGAGGCAGCTTCATACTTTAGGTTTCGGTACCTTGCCCACGCTCAGTGCGTAAGCCACGCCGTTCAAGCGTCGGCATCCCTGCGTGTCATTTACATTCTAATACAAATAGTGTCTCCAATCTGTCCAATCTGCACACGTCTGTCAAATCTGTCGAATCTGTCGAATCTGGCAACCGTCTGTTTAATCTGTCGAATCTGACACGTCGGCTACGCAGTGTGAACTTTGGGCACTAAGTTGAGATGGAGTCCCCTCACCAAATCCAAACAACCTCACTCGACGCAATTTCTGATAAGTCGCTGTGCTGAGTTTGTCGAGTCTGACAGGACGGCAGAGTCTGTGGCGGCCGATGAGAATTCAAACAGAAGTTCCCGCGTGGCGAGCCCTGCATTTTTTCAAAAAAATGGAGGGCTGTGAGACCATCACTCTTCGCGTAGCGCCCGTCTATATCACAAACATTTGGTCATCACTTGATGTGTTGGCCTCAGATTGGACAGATTGGGGCAGTATTCATGTCTCAGATTAAGGCAATAGCCTCGTGCAACTCGCAAACGTGCCTCCAAGGGAAAGTTGCTGGCCTCGAAAAATGAAACGCCGCAGGCAGAGACAAATGCACGTGCCCGCAATATACTTATGTGATACCAAACGCAACATACATGCAGTGATACCAAACACAACGAGAAACTATACGTGATTTGCCTCCGACACTTTATGCGCTTAGTCAAACCTACGAGATGGCACCTTGTCTTTGGATCATTTGTAGGAACTAATACCTAAGAAACGTTATGTTGTTGTAGTGTCAGGGATCACCCGATACTTGTGCTCCCGTGCATACACACGGCTCTCATCGTTCTACCCCGTTGATTTCTCTGAAACGCCAAATGTCTATCGCTTTGACCACACTTCCGTTTTCTGCCATTCACTATCTATCATCTCCTGAACGCCATGTCTGCCCAAATCTCGTCTACTCGTGCCTCGTCTGGTGGTACCGTCGCTAGAACAAACGAGGTCGTGTCTCGACGGGCACTTCGCGTGTGTGGTTGAAAGTCGTGTGAAAGCGCCGCGGAGGCGCAACCCAGTAAAATGAGGCGAGATGCTCTGGGCGGCACTCCACTCACACCTCGACCCAGCGTACACTACACTCGCGGGTCGGGTCTTCTTGCGGGCGGTGCCCGCGCGCAGGATCACCACCACGGTAAAGCAACGCTGCGCGCTGCCTTGCGGTGGCGCGCGTTGCCCTCTCTCGTGTACCCCGAGCGCCCTGTTTGGCCCCTCAGCGAGTCATGCTGGAGGCGGCAAACCAACAACCATCAGCTAATGTTGCATAGGACGAGGTCACCTTTGACGTCGACGACCTCGGGGAGGTTGTCAATCTCGTGTCTGAGAGTGAGGTTGACCTCGTCCCCGAGCCAGCCCTGCCGGCGAAAGTAAACGCTCTGTACAAATTCCGCACCATACTTGCAAAGCAAGTCATCGACGGCGCACGTCGCGTGCTGATCGACTGGGCTCCAACGTGGGAGCCCATCACGAATGTCGAGCATGACGGTCTTCAGGTTTTCCGCGAAGAACAGCGTCGCATTTTTGACGGAGGAGATAACTAGAGTGTCATTCTAAGACTTTGGAGTTAATGGAAATAGACGCGTTGTTTTTTTTTTATTCATGCTGCAGCGAGTACCATATCATTAATTACTCTCTCAGTCTGTTTACATGCGCCGAGGCGCTGTTTTCAGGGTTGCCCTTTGATATTATGCTACTGGTATATATTGTGTTATTACCATGCTTCACTATAACGCACGGAACGCTACCACTCGACGGCCGACACACTGATGGCGGTCACTGGCTGTCGATTTACGACGCGTGTGTGCCGGCAGAAGTGTGTGTGTGGGGGGGGGGGGGGGGGGGGCTAGTTTCCTACAGAGTAGTTTCTGAAATGCCAATGGTCAGTGTCTGGTTGGTGAACGAAGTGGACCTGACCACCGAGTGAACGGCGCCATCCACCACTTTGCTACAAACGAGGGAGCTGTGGTTCGCCCTCGCAGACCGGGTCCAACGAACGGGGCTCCTCTCCGATGCACTCCTGTGAGACTAGCACTGGGGATGAAAGGTTCACAGCACACACATTTTTGGGATCCACCGTACACAAATTATATCAGTAGATGTAGGGTTAGCACGTTTCCAGCTCGGCTCCGCAGGCCCGCAGGACTAGGGTTCACACACACGTCCTCGGCTATCAAGGTTAAGCCGAGGGCGCTCCGCGCAAGCGGAGCGGTCGAAGGATCAACCTTGGCCAAACTCAGAGTACTAAGCGCGTTAGGGTCCTGGGTTTTGGGGTTAAGGGCAATAGATTATGGGAATTATTCAATGATTCTGAAAGGGTTGTACGGTGGAACACCAAAAAGTGTGTGGTGGGTCCCGGAATTGTATGTGCTCTAACACCCGCCTCAGCACTGGGGCCTTGTCTGCACGGCCACGGTCACACTGACCTCACGTTTGACGCTGCAGCGATCCTCGTCAACGAATACATTCCATTTAACCCTTTCGTTGCGACTGATCGCGAGAGTAGCCTAGCTAGGGCTTTAGGAGCCAGTATGCTGGGCTCCACTTCAGCGTTATGCTGGCCACCAGACACGGGTATGGCACCTACCCCTTTTACTGCCGAGCCATTTCTTAATGTAAGAAATTCCTAATGTTACGGCTCGGGTTGTTGTAAAACCAAGCGTATTGCTTGGTTTTGCTCCAACGGATTTGAAGGGTGCATTATCGGTTTGCAGGGGTGAATTGTAAAACCATGCATTTTGCTTGGTTTTGCTCCAGTGGATCCCATTGGCTGATAAGCGACGCCAAATCAAATAATTGTATTATGGAGGGACATATAAGCTGATGGAGGTTCTAGGGTGCACATAAATAGACAAATCGCTTTGCAGATATTATGACACCATGATCATTTGTCAAAGGTCAATATATAGCGTATTATAGGGTATTGGAGGCAAATGGAGCAATATATTGCCTGTATTAGCTGATGAGAGGTTATACATAAGTTTTCAAGTACCAATATATGTTTATATAGGTCGTGAAACATTTGGTACCAAACATATGTACCTCATATACTTAGTACATGCACAATAGAGCAATATGTATGGTTGGGCTACCTACCGTGTTTTGTTAAACCTAGCAATATGCTTGGTTTTCCTCGTCGTTGGTATTGTGCTTTTCGGAGATTTTGTCCAAACCGAGCTTTTATTCGAGGTTTAGCAGCCTCTGATAAGACGGTGGTTAGGGTTTTACAACTGATTTAGGGCTTCCTGGCGTCTAATTGGAGACGCAGGTCTTTATTCAACCAATCAATGCTCACGATTATGGCACAAATAACAGCAACAGTCCGGTTTCTCCGTGTTTCCACGGCCAATCTCACCCTTGTTGTTCCAAGCCGGGACAGCACTGCTTGTTTTTCCTCTCCAACGGAATGGCATATTCTGGCGACATTTGATGGCGCGCCATCGTGCTCAACTTTATCTACGGATTGAGGTAGAGCTCGTGGCGGACATCTTGGGGACGCATGTGCACACGACTAGGCGCTGGATGCTGCAGTTCGAAAGGACAGGGACGCCAAGGGGAGAGGGGAAAAAGCATGAGAAGAGCGCTCGTTGGCCACCAAGCGTTGTGTCGTTTGTGGAGGATTATGTGAAGGTGCATCCGTGCTTTTATATGGAGGAACTCGGGGCGGTCGTCGGGCAGCCTCGCCTGAGCAATCACTGCGTAGCGCAACGCCGCCGCACCAAATGCGACGTTCGCTTGCTCTAGCGCTTCGCGAGCGCGCGGGGTGGACTCCTCTACACGGTTCTGTGACGCGCGGTGTATCGTGGCGACCGGACGTGGTTTCTGCTTTCGATGTATACGAAAAGCTCCAGCACAAACTCACCTTGCCCCCCCTTTTCGCGTTCGCGCGCGGCGCCAGATTGTCTCGACTGCGGACACGAAGTTCTGCGCGTTAAGCTTGTCGTACTTCGCCTGGGAAGCCGTGTTGGTTAGCTTGACGTACACATCCACCGACCCTGGCCAAGACAAGCAATCGTTGGTGTCGAACACGTTCTTGATCTTGGCGTACAGCACTTCAATTCCCTCTCGGACGTCAACGGAAAACGATCCTTGGAGGCAAGTATCACGGCATCGCGAGAGAGCCTTGCCCGCCTTGATCTTGAGCGAGCACAACACAGCACAAGGCAACGGAAGCAGAGGAGCCAGCATACTCGCAAGTGGGGGCTGAGAACGGATGCGTATATTGCAGCATAAGATGTGGTCTACGGTGATAAGGAGCTCACAAAAATAGGAGGGGGTCAGTACGAGCTTGGACATGGGCGGGGAGTGATGGCCAAACATACCTTCTTTGTGAGAGCCAGGCGGGGAATTAACTCATACGAGCGACAACCCTCTTAGGATCAGCGCGTGGCGCAAGATCCTCCCTCAATTCGACTCCATCGTCACACCGGAGTGTTCAGGAGCCGGTCAGCCCGGCAATGAGCTCTCGGTCGGGCGCCTCAGGTCGTTTTGGCTGGGGTGGAGGCGTTGGAAGTGCCCGTCCCGTTGTCTGGTTCGATCTTCAACACAAAGAAGGAATTTAACCAATCAAATCAGTCCTGTGATGTTGTGTCAGGTTCACGCGCAACTCTCAGAGAAACAACGTCCAAATATTAGCCTATCATCGTGTAGCTTCTTGTTTTTCAGCGAATCAACGTGTACTTAAATCTGGGAACAGTGCCTTTCGGATACGGGCACTGACCGTATCCGGAAGATATTCTGGGAATGGGAGCGGATCTCATGCAGAATAGAACGCTCGTGGCGCTCCAACCAATCACAGTTGGGTTGAAACGGAAGAAACCCGCGGGATCTTCAGAGACGGGAGGAGCTCTCTCTGGCTTCCTTGACACGAGCTCTCACGAGCCAGCCAATCACATGTCAGTAGAATAGGCAAGTCGAGGGTCGAATTGTGGGACAAATTTTACCTACCCCCCCCCCCCCCCCCCCCTCTGATAAGAGGCTCAAAAAGGGAGGCAAAGTCTGCGAAAGGGACAATCGCAAAAGGGTACTGTTCGTCCTCAAGGACTAATATGAATTCTTTGGGGGCTTTTTATGTATTTCAAATTTACCGGCCCCCTTTTTTAAAGGGTTTTCTGCCGAGGCTTTTCTACTATGCACTAGTATACGCACAAATGCAGTCTATAGCGACTTGGACCAACCACAGATGACAACGCAGGTGTTACGGGACGGTCGGATATGCCTCGCGGCCTCGATCTGGGCCTTTTTTGACACTGGCTTTCACGTCGTTGTACCGGCGGAGCATCGTGGCGGACTCTTCCCGCTCTACTTCCACGTCGTGGAGATGGTCCGGATGTTGGGCTGGAATATCTCGCCAAGGTAGCGGTTGGACTTCAAGGGGTGTTGATCCTGTTCAGGAGATTCACGCGCTCTTCCGACATTTCGGAGATGTTCCATGTGCTGAATGGATACTTGGTCATCCACGTCTTCATGAAGTACACCCAGAAAGGCGCCTGGGGCGCACTGCACTCTGCGGCGATCGGCATCTTGACATGCGTGATGTATTAATCAAGCTTCTCCATACGGACCACAGTAAGAAGGTCCTGAACTCCAGGCCGCATGGCGATCTTCACTTGCTCGACAGGCACTCTCTGAGCAAGCAGATGCTTGTGGAGAGTTTGCTTCCGTGGAATATACACCCCACAATGTGAGCCTGTGGGAAGTGGTTGTGCACGCCCTTGATGATTGCCCATTCGAAGTCGCAGCTCGCTGTAGTTGCTTCACCTTTATGCCCGTGGTAACGTTCACCCATTGAAATACGTGCCAGTGCCGCACTCATTTCGTGCCGTTGTCAGCACGTAGAGGAGGGGATGTACTGCTGTGTTGCCCTGTCAGATATCATGAGGATGATGCACTGAGCAAGCGGAGCAGGTGTCACCTTGAGCGTCCTGTCGATGAATAGTGGGACTCCGCCGTACTACTTGAGAAGCTTGACTTGCTTGGGATGAGTGGGAACAATAGTCAGCCGCAATATCGCCTTGTTTTCTAGCATAGTCCTCGCCTCGTCCGTGCAGTTGATGCGACTTATCTATCGGTCCAGAGCTTCTTCGAACTCTTTCTGCGTGTGCTCGCGAGTGTTTTTGGTGTGCCTGTCTTCGTACACAGTCAATTCATCAACACGACAGAAGGCAGGGGCCGTGTTTTTGCTGCACTTGAAGCACTCAGTTGTCCCTTCCTCTCTCCTGCCCCTCTTCCCGGTATTGTAGTAGATGAAGTCGTCAAAGAGCATGTTCCTTGTGACGAGTTGGATTGAAAGTGCGCCTCCCATCAGGAATAGGACGGAGGGAGATGGGAGGGAAGTCCCGAGGGAGATGCGAAGGGCAGTACCGGCAGAGGGCAGGCTATTCACGGTACCTATACCCGGCGTAGCCTTTGTTCGGCGGATAAGAGTGATATCTTCACTGTTGGACAGACCTGGGGAACCTCAGAGACCAGACACACCAGTATAGACATGTCACTTGTCCACGCATAAGATTGCCATCTTCACTGTCCAGCCGAATGTACTTATATACGCCTACAGAAGTTTTAGACAACTCACGGTACGACTTGGGACGACTCCCCACTCCAGTACCAAAGTCGCTAAAACTTCTGTAGGAGGCTTTCACGCGTCGGCACCCGCACGGGCGCCCACAAAATTGGTCCTATCTGGTCCAGGTCCAGACGCGGAATCGTACTTAACGCGGAATAGGTCCGTAAGCTTCACGCAACACACTTACTATTTCTGTTTTTAGTAGAGGTATCAAATTCTACGGTATTTAACGGGTTTAAGAGGGACGTTTCGTCAGTGGACACTGGACTTTGACCCAGTGGCCACAGAATCGATTTCCTGAAGATGGTGCGTGCGACCACCACGCGCCCCTCGGCCCCAACCACGCGCCCCTCCACCCCCGCTTGCTGGCGCTGCAAGAAGTCGTTCTCGACTATGTCGAGCTTGCGGCGCCACAAGCGCAAGAAGTTCGCGTGCGACCGTAAGTCGGTCGCACAGCGCAAGGCAGCGCACGCGGCGGCGCACAGGTTGGTGTGTTAGACCAACTACGTGCGCCGCGAGGAGCGCCGCGTCCAAGCGCACCTCAGGGCTGACCTCCACGAGTTCAGTCTCCTGTTCGCCGCTCCGCTCCTCGTCGCGGACGCCGCCGCCACCGCCGCCGCTGCCCAGCAGGCGCTGCTCAAGGCGCTCGACAACCTCCCGCCCCCTCCCGGCGTTGTCGACGTAGACATGGAGGCAGCGGACGATGGCGCCGGTGCCGCGCCCGACGTCCCCATGGGTAGCGATGGAGGTGGCGCCATCGAACCACCGACCGTCGCAGAGATGCAGGCGGAGATGGAGGGCGGAAGCGCTACGGAGCACTCTTGCGTCGCCTGTTTCAGTAGGCAGCCTCCATTAAAGGTTAATAGAATCGATTCTTTCCACCCACTTTTGTCACTGACTCTCCCGCTCTCTGTCTCATGATAAAATTTACTCAAATAGACACACTGACTCCCATATAGTGACTGTCACGCATTTGGGATAAAATCCATATAATATCCGAACATGAGGAAGAAATCGGGCTTTTATGGGCTGAACCATTTCTGGTCTGACGCGAACCAAAACCGATCTGAATGAACCCAAATCGGTCTGAAAGAAACCAAAACAGGTCTGAAACCCCAGGCGTCGGCTCCTCCCTCGACAGACACGGAAATATCCATCGGCCCCGACTGTCTATGCCGTGCATTTGATTGTCTACTGACCCTGTCCTTGTACACTGTGCGCATACACGGTCCGAAATCTCATCATATGCAATTAGATGGTACAGAACTCTTCCACGAAACCGTATCCATCTAGGATTACACACACGGCCAGCCTGTTTGAAGCACATCTCCCGCTGTGTAAATTGAAGTGGTAGAGGCAGTAACTTTCGGCAGAGACCGTAGTAGCCAACCAACGGCAGAGGTCCATCGGCTCAGTTATCACCCGTTCAAAGTATCCGTAGTATCCCCGCTTTGGCCATTGTCATTCTACAATTCACCACGACTGGAAGGTAGAAGGGCGACAATGGAGTCCACTCAAACCGCGCCACCGAAGCAGAGACCTGGAGACACGTGCATCACCATCGCAGGACGCCGGTACACGTATCACAACAAGACAAACGCTGGGTACAACTATCGATGCTCCAGATATCGCCCAACCAAAAAGAGACCAACAAAGTGCTTGGCAACAGCGCTGCTTTTTCAAGATCCCCAAGACCACCCTGTACGAGACGCGTCTGACGTCGTGCTTACTGGGACCCACACGTGTGATTTTTAAGTCCTCGTCCTCCATAGCGTGCCCATAATCGATTTGACAAGTACCAGCTCTCCGTTGTCGTTGCCCGGATCGCCCTCGTCGCTTGTCCGCTGCGAGACAGGACTCTCGGGCTCAGAAGCCTTCCTCTACGCGGAGTCTCAGCGCAGGGAAGCCTCGAGTTGTGCAAGAGCGCGTCGTCTAGAAGGTTTTCCAGAGAGCCCAAGTCGTTGTCTCGATAATGACCAAAACGCCGGAATTGAACCTGACCTCGCGGTCGAGCCGGACCCCGACTCTGATGTTGAGGCAACAGACGCCGACGTAGATGGTCCAGGATCGAAGCGGCGAGCCCCGTCGCAGCGTTTCTCGCGCAGACTGATAGCCCGGGCAGAGCGCATCGAAGCTGACGACAAAGAATCCAAGGAAGACGTACCACCATGCGTGGACGCTGATGACACTTACCGAAGTGCCCGATCGTTGACCAGTCTTCAGCCGCCTAGCCTTCTTCTAGTCCCACTTCTGACCGTGACGCAGAGCCTCCGTCGCCTGCACGAGACCAGCCACGTGATTTCCGTTTCAGTATCGCCACTGCTGAACAGAGACGCCAGCAAGTGAGAGCACACCTGCGAGGAGACGGAGCAAGCCTGTCGGGAGAAAGGACGCGGGAGCCAAGCCGTGTGATCCACGTTCGCTCGCTGATGGAAAACACAGTGGACAACTATGCCATTCAGTTCTTGAACACGGCGTCTCCTGGCGAAGTGTGGAACATGATCTGCGAAGATTTCTACAACGGCCACACGCACATCATCAAGGGCGGGCTCATACAAAGCAAAGTAATCAATCGCGTCAACCGTGCGCGTGCGCAGCACTTCGGCGGGGTAGATCCGGTTGCACGGGCAGAAAGGGAGCCGCTTTGCTTCGTCCTCAACACGGAGCAACTCTTCTTCCAATTCAACGAATCGTTCTACGTGGGCAAGAAGTTAAACAGGATCGTCGGATGGGCGCACCCGGCACTCCTGGCTCTGCTCCTGTACAAGGGGCTGCATTTGTTCATCGACGGCACGTTTCGGTGTGTTCCGGTTGGGTTCTACCAGTGCATCGTGATCATGATGTTCGACCCCGCGACGAACATGTACATTCCCGTGTTTCACATTCTGACGACAGGAAAGGATAAGCGCGTGTGCATGCAAGCCCTCCAGAGCGTGAAGAACAGCGTTGAGGCAATTGAGTGCCACGGGATCGGCAGCCTCGGGCCTGGTTTCGTCACGTGTGATTTTGAGCTCGCCCTCAACTCCAGTGTGGAGAAAAGTTCCCTGGGGCGAGGGTGATCGGCTGCTTCTTCCACTGGAAGCAGGCGCTTTGTCGGTGGCTGTTGAAGCAGAAGATGGATGAAGCAGAAGTGCGTATAGCAATGCGCACGAACGTCGTGGACACGCTCACCGTGGTTCGAATTAACCCTTTTGTTACCCGATACATTCCTAATGTAAGGATTTCCTAATGTTTTCCGAGCCAAATATCTAAAACCAAGCAGATTGCTCGGTTTTACCGATATCAGATATATCATGATAGACAGGTTTCTAGCTAAACTAATAATCATATTGTGTAAAACCAAGCAGATTGCTTGGTTTTATGAAATTTCCCAAAACGTGCATTGATTGGCTAATAATCTCAAAATCCCTAAAACCAAGCAATCTGCTTGGTTTTACGAGCAAGGTTTTATACCCACTTTTGTAAAACCAAGCAAATTGCTTGGTTTTACGAGATTTAGCAACAAAAGGGTTAACAAGCTGAAGGATGGGATCAAGTTTGTCAAGAAGCTGATTGCGTCGGCATGCAAGAACGCGGACGTGCTGTACTCGACTGAGTTATGGGACAAGTTCTGGAAGTATTTCACCACTACATGGATGACGACCTTTCAACCAGAGCTATGGAATGTGAGGGGCGAGGACCCGGACCTTGTGAACCGCACAAACAACGCGCTCGAAAGCTACAACCGGAAACTAAACGAGATGTTCGCGTCCCCACACCCCACGCTGTCCACGTTCGTCACAAAGATCGAAGCCTGGGCTCGTGAATATGTCAGACGGCGTGCAGAGATCCTACAGGACCAGTCGATGCGAACACCACGGTCTCCGGTCAAGCTTCCTAGGATTCCACCGAGGCTGTAAGCACCTTCGTCCAAGATCGGTTCGCTGTGGATAATATCTGGATATTTCTGTAGTGTCTCGTCGTCTGCCTAAGGCGGTATTAGGACCTCCCTACAGAAGTTTTAGACAACTCACGGTACGACTTGGGACGACTCCCCACTCCAGTACCAAAGTCGCTAAAACTTCTGTAGGAGGCTTTCACGCGTCGGCACCCACACGGCCCACATCGGCGCACGCGGCGGCTCCCACTCCGCCTCCGCCGCACGGCACATCGTGAGACCTCCCTACAGAAGTTTTAGACAACTCACGGTACGACTTGGGACGACTCCCCACTCCAGTACCAAAGTCGC